>VIAB01003004.1:47182-59258 GCA_009801035.1 Oophaga pumilio | reverse complement strand
GGCAAAAACGCTAACAATCTGCAACGTGTGCACATAGCCTTAAAATAGCAGTCTACAAATCAATAACTTCTCCAGCTACCAGTTTATTTGGCTGACAGGTATTCCTCCACACATGCACACTTGACCAGCCGACTATGCATGTACTCTCAATATGGAGACAAATCTGGCAGCAATTCATACCTCATAAGAGCTAAAAGATCAGGTATAGTGCCTTGAAAAAGTATTCATACCCTATGAACTGAGCAGTGTTAGTTTCCTCACGTAGTGTTTTGTATTAAGCCCAAAAAGTTTTACTTTGGTCTCATCTGACCAGATATTCTCCTTCAACATGCCATGTAACACAGATAGCATGTGGATGAAGATGCTCTGGTTAGATGAGACCAAAGTAGAACTTTTTGGGCTAATTACAAAATGCAATGTGTAGCGGAAAACTAACACTGCACATCACCTTAAAACACCATCCCCACCATCAAGCATGGTAGTGGCAGCATCATATCACTGAGATGCTTTTCATCAGCAGGGACAGAGAAGCTGATGGAAAAATGCATGGAGCTAAATACAAGACAGTCCTGGTGGGCAACCTACTAAAGGTTGCAAAAGATTTGAAACTGGGGCATAGGTTCACCTTCCGGTAGGACAATGACAATGACCCTAAACATACTTCCAGAGCTAAAATGGAATGGTTTAAATCAATGATTATTCATGTGTGAATAACCCAGTCACAGTCCAGACCTAAATCCTATTGAGAATCTATTGGAAGACTTGAAAATTGCTGTTCACAAATGGTTTCCTTCAGTCTCACTGAGCTAAAGTAGGTGTGCAAACAAGATTGGGCAAACATTTCAGCCACTAGATGCGAAAAGCTGGTACAAATATACCCCAAAAGACACGCAGCAGTAATTACAGCAAAACAAGGGTTGAATACAAATGCAAGTCACAATTTTCAAATTAATATTTTTTAAATAATTACAAAACCATGTATCATTTCTTCTACAGTTCACAAATAATTGCCACTGTGTGTTGGTACATCACATAAAATCCCAGTAAAATATATTTGTTTGTCGGTGTAATGTGAAAAAATGTGGAAAAGTTCATGAGGTATGAATATTTTTTAAGGCACTGTGTGTTGACCTACAATGCTCCTGACCCTTGCTACACTGGCATCTAATAAATAGTAATAATAATCTTCTGTCAGAGGATTTTTAGAACACCATTACACATTAGACGTCTGGCCGGAATCTAATGTCTGCGCACTTTTATACAACGTATATGGTCAATTTACATTGTAAGGCCAGTCGAAATCTGCAAGCAGAAAGAAAGCAAGTCTGAGTGTAGTTCATTTGTGTATCCAATATTTATATGCCTGTATTTCTGCTGCAACATCCCAATATTTCTAATTTATATTGTGCCTCGATGTGCTATGTGGAACAGCATCAAGTGCTTTAGAAAAATCTATATATATGTCACATAGACTGCATTACCACAATCCAGATTGCAACTTAACTTATCATAAAAAATAATCAGATTGGCTGGCAAGAATAGTCTTTCTTGATCCCATGTTGACAGCCTGAAAGAAGATTATGGTATTTTCTATAAATTAAGTCTCGATAATGTCCTTACAAATGCATTTTACTTCTAACTCTGTCTTAAGCCCTTCTAGTCTGTAATATCAAGTGTCACATTGGGCTATTTTTCTTCTATCAGGGATGGACATGTCCCATAATAAAATACTATTTATTAGAAATAATGTTGTGTATATCAACATGCCCAATTCCTACACAAAAAGCCTGTTTGCCATTTAGTAGAATCAATTTGTCGATCATAAATGATACATAAGAGTTTGACTCTTCAGGTTAGCACAATAAAGAAAATTAAATGGTTCTGGCTATTTCACACATTAATAATGGATTGTGGTGCGCTGCTGGTCAAAGCAACATATTGTTCAGAATCTGAAATATCTTTCATTGTACAATGGGAAACTCATTAGGGAATTCTACATATTGTCTAAAGAATAACTCATGTACACACCGAGCTTCCTAGACAGCACAAAAACAGATTAGTTCATGTATAGAAGAAATATGAAAAGCAGAACTCACTAAATCCTTTTTCTAAAATGTCCTTTAGTCAATTGGATTCGGCATAATTGCGGTATGTAAGTTTGCAATGGATATATGCAGTAGACGAAGGGAACTGCGGCCGTTTCACATCCTGCTGACGCTTCTACGGGTCTATATTGGGAGTGACGTATTGACACTTCCTATAAGAACAGATTAGGCGCCTGCCTAGCAGCAAGCCTTGCCTCTAACATTACCTGATTTACTTACTGGCAAATCTGGCAGCTAGGATCCATCTTTCAAGAGTACCCAAAAAAAACTAGTCCCCCTGAAAGGGAAGCATTTAGACCTTCATTGTCTTGGAACACTTGCTTTTATTAAAGAGACATTTATATATTTTGCCACAGCCCAAAATAAAATTAATAAACCGCACTTATACTCTTTCTGCTTACTGCCTCCATGTCCCAATTTCAGACCCTGCCTCGTGGTCCAAGCCCCTCCACATCTGGCATTTTGACACAGTAGAGAACCCCATTTCTTCTGGGCACCATGCATGAAGAGGGCTGTTTATCAGCTGTTTTAGCCAGCCCTTTCTCTTTCTCACAGTTGATTCATGGACATAGAAGGGGACTGCTATAGTTATTGATGTGATCCTGACGACCAGCCCCCTTCATCATGTGAGATTTAGGAGGAGATTTTCTGCTGTGTCAAAATGAAGCCTTAAGGTACTGCCACACTACACGATCCCGCTAACGATCTCGTTAGCGTCGCATACTAATGAGATCGCTAGCGGGATCGTTTACAGTATCGCTAGTGTCGGCCACATTTAGCGATGTCGTTAAGGACGCTATCGCGGTTAGCGATCTCCTTAACGACTTTAGCGGTACAAAAGTACTGCTAAATCGCTAAAAAAGGTGCCACACTCAGCGATATATACTTACCCAGCGGGGGCGCCGACGATAAAATAGGGTCCGGAACGATCAGCACGACGGACGAGATCACAGCAGGGGCCTCGTCGTTGCTGCATGCCGCACACAACAACATCGCTAACGGGATAGCTAAATAGTGACTTTTTTAGCGATCCCGTTAGCGATGTTGTTTAGTGTGGCATACCCTTTAAACACAGCTGTCGGGACCACAATTTTTATACACTTTCATCTTGGCAACACCCATATGCAATTTTTCGTTCTCCCTAGATAACATCTTTTACATTGCAAAGCTCAACGGAACATGAAAAGTGTCTGGTATTCTCCACATCTAGCCGAATAGTAAAGGCAATCACAGAAGTACAGCATATATTCCTGATGGGCAATAATCTAAAGATAATAATAATCTACACAATAGGAAACCACTATAGATATGCTTCATTTTGTCTCATTTATGAAGTTATTCATTTATTTTGCTTTATGGCAATTACAGAAATGTAATCATCCACATCCAATTATATTACAATGACATGTACGTCTCCACCTTAAAAGTAATAGAGTGAATCATTAAAGTCTGATTCTGCATGCTCGATTTCACCTTTTCTCTATTTTTACAGCATTTCAATCACATAAGACACAAATATTAGCCGCGATTCATCATTGCCTTTGCACTTGTTTTTTTGTCAAGTTTTGTAACTTTCTTTTTGTTTGCACCCAAGTTATTATTATATTTGCGCCTTTATGTAATATGTGCTCTTCTGTTTTTTTTTGTTTTGTTTTGTGGACAGAGTTTAGCAATCCTAGGTGGTTTCACCTGATTCATGAATTGGGACTTTTTAAAAATTCCCAAAATTTGACACAACTTCACTACAGTCCCCCTCCCCGAGTATGTTTATGTCAATATTTTGGTGCCGTTTTGGGCAGTTTTGCAATCAATGTGACTTTTTGTGCTAAAAAGTTGCAAAAACAGCTCAATTCAGAAAGAAAGACCGTTTTTTACTTTCCGCCAAATTCATGAATTTTATGCGTCATTTGAAAGAATTTGCTAAATGCGTCAACTAATTCCACAAGACAAAAAAGGAAAGTGACTTAAAAAAAACAAATGATTAACCGGGGCCTCAGTGTATAAATAAAAGTAATGACGTGACCCAAAGTTTATTTTAGCACGTGAGCTGCTTAGAAGAATGTATTTGGTGTGCCGTAGCCTCCACTTTCAAGCTTCTCTGGGAAGAAATAATGCATCAATCAGAATAAAGGTTTTCTGAATATCAAGCCTGATCTATTCTTGATTTTCTCATTTAAACTACTTACATACAAAACACTAGTAAGGCAAATAAGTTCCCCTCATAGAAAAATACATCCCTTAAAATCCTTTCCATGTCTGGTTTCCTATCCTCGAAGATCTAATCCTAATTAAAAATAAATAACATGCTATATAGAATGGGAAACTAGAGCGATAATCCTATTACTCAGGAGCTTCTATCCCACATTTACCCCTTTCAAAATGGAAGAAAGCTGAGATGAAGCTGAAGCATTTTCCTAAAACTATGCCCAAACTTCTCAATAGATTGTATCCATCATGTGATGCAAGTGTTTGCACACGACTAGTACAATGCCGGTATTAGACTTTGCAGGCTATCTTTCAGCATTCTCCCCCTATGTAAGGCTTTGTGGCTTGTTTAGTCTCATGACTGGTAGACATTTGTCTACTGCACGGTTCACATGAACACTGGGGCTCCTTCGAGGCAGTAAAAAGCCTATTGACATGACAAAAAGAAGCTTTTGTATAGAGGATCAGTTGCACGGGGTGTTTTTTAACTCCCTGTAGGGATCTAAGGGTTGATACTTTCAATGACATTTGCTTAATCCCGGTGGCGGTGCCGTATCTGTGTATCCAAGGATAATGCCCAGTTTGGATGTAAGATGAATTTGGTTAGCAAGGGCAGTAATTCCATACCTAAAGTCAAACCGTGCATGTGTCTTAGGAAGGGTATGGAGGAAAGTGGCCAGATGTTCAGTCTGCTACTGGGTTGGAAGAAAAGTAACAGACAGGCTCTTATTAGCCTAGAGCTTGCTTCATTCACATGCCAGGACATCTCCTCCATACATGATCACTGTGCTGGCATGGGATTAGATGAGCGCTGTATATGTTAAGGCTAAGCTCTATGTGACAAAAGACAGAGCCAACTGGCATATACAGGCAACAGAAGGCTACCAGAGGGGGTATTGTGCGGATGCTCATCACAATCCCTAGACCTGAGGACCAGTCGTTACTGTTTAAGGCACAACAGCAGCCACCTACAACAGGTTTCCGATGGGACTGATCATCCCTGCGTGAAAGCTGATACATGGATATGGATGTAATATTTCTGAATGTAGCAAAACACAATGTTAGTTAGCCAAGTGGAGCAAGAAATGGCCTCTCGATTCCTTTAGTTCAATTTTGCAGAAGTTGGAAATAAAACGGCTTTCGCGTAAAGCAAACAAAGCTTAACAAATGTCTAAATTGTACACCTTGCAGGCTTGATCTGTCCTGACACATTGTAAACTATCTAGCAGGCTTGTCATGTCCTCTAATGGCACTGTTCATGCTGGATCAGCAAAGCATATCGTCAACCTGAAAGGCCATATGGTCATTACCTGCAAGCTGTGTTTTGATGAGCGGCTTGAGCTATACGAACCAGCCTGTTGCATATTCAGAGGTCTTATTCATCACCTGCCCGTAACTCGGCAGTATTAGACTGCACCCTTCTGCGCTCTTTCAATAAATGACTTCTAGAGGTACAGTAATTTAATATGGCAGTCCATGGTTTATTCTGCTTATTTCCATTAGAGGGAATTGCTTAGAAGAATTTGTAAATTCAAGAAGTTATTACTTAAATCTGACCAATATTCACATAAAATTGAAGTGTTCCTCATAGTCCTTTGGGTACCAAAAATAGACTTTCTCCAATTTAATGGGGTTATAAAAAGACATATCCTGTCCAAGTGTCCTAATATGGAACAGGTATCTGTATGTGCCTCAGTCACATCCGCACACATTCGCCGAAAAGGCAGCCGTATAGCATCAAGGGGACCTAGATTACGTCGCCTGACAAGATCTGAGGCGGCCGGATTGGTACACTGTGTGCGTGGAGCAGGGCAGGAGAAGAGGTAGCCAGCGCAGGGAGACGGCCAGGGAAAGAACATCAGAAGGGGGTCCTGACAAAGTGTTCCCCAAATTACTTGAGAGCTGGCTGGACCACCTACCCAGAGGACACAGCACCCCGGATAGGGATTGTTCAACAGTGAGTAAATTGAAAAGACTGCACCCTGCTGTGTCCTCTGAATTATTCACTGCATCATCAGCCCTGCACCACTACCGTTACCACCATTTAAGTAAAACACCATAACAGCCCTGGGGCCTAGCTTGACTCATGGAGAGCAGTAACAACTTTGCTGCGTCACCAACTGCCCCAGAGGATTTGAATCGCAGCGTCGGCCATTTTTTTGCCGAACACCACTGGTGGCGTCACAAACTATTTCCCTTTTTCCCTTTTTTTTACTTTTATTTTTCCCTTTTCATCATCTTGATTTTCAAACACTTTTTATTGGTTGCCCAGGGCCACGGACCGGGTCATCGCTGCCGTGACACATCCCCTTTAAGAACTGTGCCCTGGGGGGTGCTCCACATGCGTATGCCTTTATTTTCTCATAGACTTGTCGTACTGGACGGCTTCATCAGAGAACATTTTTGTAACAACAATAGGATGCTCTCCATGACAGTATATTGAAGACATTTATCAACTATTGGTTTTATATTCATGATCACAGAAATTACCAGGGTGATCTAAAGCTATCCTCACTACAGGCTTTATCATAGCAACTAATAGTGTCACGCGACTCACGTGCAAAATGATTAAAAGAGCATTCTCAAGTTTGTAAGTTATCTCCTATCCAAAAGGATAGTTGATAACTTTCCAATCGCTGAGGGTCCGATTATTCTGGTCCCCACCGATCCCGAGAACCAGGGCTCTAAAGAGCTCCAGGTGAATATATTGGTGGTCTATCATGCACAGCTCTACTCCATTCATTCTAATAGGGACTCCAAAGATCAGCCGAGCGCAGTGCTCAGCACTCCCTGGAGCTCCCATAAATAATGAATGGAGTAATATTGTGCATAATCATCCTCTGATTCATTCAGACAATGGTCTTCAGATCCCGGGCTCTTGAGATTGGTGGGGGCCATAGCAGTTGTACTCCCAGAGATAGGAAATTTCTGTGGATAGAGGATAACTTTTAAACTTGAGAGCACCCCTTTAACAGCATTCAACATGCATCTACAAGCTACAGAGTAAAAAAGTGCCATGTTTTTTACCCTGAAGGACTACCATCACAGTCACAGGATAGATTTGTTAGGTGACTTTATTATTATTTTTATTGAAGATTAATTATAATTATGTCATGGTGTGATGCATTTAATAATTGGAATAGTAGTGAACAAGATTGATCATACTGGTCCTGGTTTACCATTAGGTAAACTGTGGTGACTAAATTCTTCAGCATATAAGCCAGTCACCCAAAAACCACAATCTGAGTTTCAATGACTTTGCTGCTAGTCGCCACCTAGTGTTTAAGGGTGAAACTGCAGTTGTCCTCAAGAGAAAAAAATGTATGTGGACTTGGAGGCATAGATTGTTTGTTACACCAAGAGGGAGCTTTCATTAGACCTAACATACTTAGCGACAGCATTTGTTAGGCTGAAAAAGATGAGTGCATCCAGTTCAGCCTATTCTCTTGCATTGTGATTAATCAATTCTTGATATGTAGTAAAAGACGGGCAGGATCAGTACTAGATAGGTGTGTAAGTCCAGAGACAGGGAAAAGAGTCACAGTACGTTATTCAGAGGTCACTTAGGTTTGATTCCCATCCTGTGATGTAGTGTTAGGGCTTGTGCACACATTGCAGGTTTGCTGTGTTTTTGCTATGCATATTTTCTAGAAAAACCAGAGGCAATCCTGATGCCAGCAAAAGTGAATGAGAAACCTAAAGTGTCATGCACACGTTGAGTATTTTTGACCTGCAGATTTAGTGCAGAAAATAATTTGCAGCATGTCAATTCTCTGTGCGTTTTTGCACTGCGTTTTTCACCATTGACACCACTCACCAAAATGCGCGTTTTTACAGCTGAGTTTTTCCTGCCAAGAGCTGACGAAATGGTGCAGAATTTTTACTCAACGTGTGCACATATTCTAAGTGTCAATTCCAGGAAAATTTCCTAACGTACAGTATGTATTAACATACTTAGAAGGCTTTACCTGGAAGATAGATGCCAGACTGTCCTTTTTGCAAACCTTTAGCTGGAAA
Source organism: Oophaga pumilio (assembly GCA_009801035.1). NCBI lineage: Eukaryota > Metazoa > Chordata > Amphibia > Anura > Dendrobatidae > Oophaga > Oophaga pumilio. The sequence continues at coordinate 50,931 of VIAB01003004.1, read as the reverse complement.
AAAAATTGGAATCTTGCAGCTCCATTTGTATGAATAAGAACACACATGTGGCAGGGGTCAGAAATCGTTGGCAAAAATGCCACAGCCAGCAAAGGGGTCATATTTGCCTGTCACGCTGTAAAGCACAGATCCCCAACATGTGGCTTGTGGGTCCATTTTGTGTGCCTCCTCGGCTGTCTGTCAGCTTGATGCCAGGCCAGAAATGATAGATATGAAGAGCCCTGCTGCAGACTTACAGCAGGAGTCTGTGCACGTGTTACAGAAGGACAGAGCGTGTGTAAGAAGTGCTGCGGTGAGCTTACCTGCAGCAGTGCAGGACCTGAAGCACGTGACCACCGGGGCAGTAGCTGGGGGCGGAGTCAGGTGCCGAGTAGCGGCGGTGATCGGCAATGCCGGAGAGAAGTCAGACGTACCGAAGTCAAGCTAGGAGGTCAGAGAGATGCCGAAGGGTGAGATGTAAAGCATAGTCAGGACGTAGCAGAAGGTCAGGAAGCCAGAGATAGCGGCACAGTACAAACGGGGCAGACAGGTGCGGAGTAAGAGTAATTAAGCCAAAAAGGTCAGAGCCGGAAAAGAACAGTAATAACAGAGTCACAAAGCAAAGCTCAGAACGAGAAAACGGACCGGGTCATACACAGAGAAGCAAACAGAACACAGTATGCAAGCACACAAGGGGGTCAGACACACAGCCAGGAATGACTGTATCACTGACAAGGATCCCCAGATGAAGGCAGGTAAATATAGCCCTCCCCAAACCAAAAGGAGGCCATACAAATTAACCCCGAGAGGACAGGGAAGGAAACCTGTCCACAACCATCACAGCAGGTCTCCATGAGGTGACTTTTGTGAGTAACCATACATAAAAAGCTGATCTGGATGCGCATATACTGGCCTTGTGGTTGGGGAGATATATTAAGCAAATGCTAAGCTGCACATAGGATAATACTGAACGACAGAGGGGGTGATCATAACTGGATGGGGAGTGCTTGTGTGAGAATACTGACTGAGGGTTAGGTGGAAACCCCTGGTTGATAGTATACTACCTTGGTGTGATTTCTGTGGGGACACTTGGGTTGTCATTATACCAATAATGGGGGTTCTGGGTGTCACTATTGTGGGAGAGGCAGAAGCTGAGGACCTACCCAGGAGTGAGCTTTAGATGAGACAATGTCTTAGAAGTAAATGTTGCTCACTGTCCAGCTGTCCGGTTGTCAGACATAGTGCTTACCTATCATTGGCTAATGGTCGCGTGCCTTAGACTACACTATAAATGTAAAGGCGTATAGTTGCCTAATACTGTATGTATATACATATGACCAGACCATTGTAAATGAGACCACCAAATGTAATCACCAAATTATACCTAACGGTTTTGCCAGACAGCAATCATTATGCCAAACGTCAGATACACAATAGAGCTTGTAAAAAAATCCAGCGTTTAAAAGTTTGCTATGACCAGGAAAGACACAATGACACGAGCACAGGCCCATATGGTCAGGTGTAAGCGCCACGAGATCAGGATATGGACACAAAGGTGATAGAAATATGTACAGATAGTGCGTGCATAGTGTGAAGGCATCCGCAGGTAATGGGTTTAAACCATGGAGGAGAAAGGAGGCATTAATTACATTCATATTTATATTTGCTTATAATAAAACAATACGTTGGTATAAATGATATCAGAATATTTAGTGTATGTTAGACTATGTTGTGTCTACAGTCGGCCTCAGTGTGGGGACTAGAATGTAATGAGGGAGGGAGGAAAGCAATGAGGACATAGGACGCACAGTTGTGGAGCAGAGATGTGCCGGGAAGAGTCACTCATGACGAGACTCCACAGACAACACACCCTCGATATGTGGCACCGATGGAATGAACAATTAGGAGATAAAGACAAAGTAGGACAAAGCGGTGATCTTCAATGTCACACATAGGCAGACACTTAATAGCATTAAACAAATGAGTGTGACCATAACCTGATAAAAATAGTTGATCCTCTGGATAATTAACCTTGTCTTTCTTGGGTTCATGCCAGGTTTCTATGTGACAGCGTGCAGATGTGAGGAGAAAAAAAAATCACATTTCGCCCATGAGATGATATTCATGTATGCTTCGACTTCTAAAAGTGTCCTTCAGGAATGAATGAGTAAAATTCCTATCTTTAGCCGCTTGTGTCATTATTTAGAGCATGTCATTGATAGATTTCCATTGAGTTCTATGGATAGTAAAGAGTTACGCTCTCAAAACTGTGCAATATATAGGAAATAAATCAGGGCAGCAAAATAAAGCAGAAGGAATGAGAGAGGGATTGATTTCACTACTAAGTGCTGGAATTAGAGCACGTAAGACATTTTCATGCATCGGCCAAAGTACGGTTGTTAAATTCTTCACATGGGGCAAGTGTGTTAACAGCCATAATTCCGAATGTAGGATGAAGAGCTGTAAGTCTGATTTTACACATGGCATTTTGATTAAAATGAGTATTCCCATCTCCAAGATCCTATCCCAATGTGTAGTAGGTGTAATAATAATGATATTAGCAAATTCCTCCTATAAGAAATGTATTATAGTTCTTCTGATTAGTTATATCGCTTACCCCATGTTCAGGGCATTGCAGTAGCATAGGTATCCATGGTTATAACCACTCTTAGTGATAGTTAGGTGTTAGTGGTCGTAACCATGGATATCTAAGCTACTGCAATGCCTAGCACATGGAATAAGGAACACAGCGAATCAGAAGAACTATTCTACATTTCTAATTGGAGGTAATTGCTGAATTTATTATTATTCCTACTACATATTTGGATAGGATCTTGGAGATGGAAATACCCCTTAATATGTCATTAAAAGAAACAAAACACTGACCTGGCTATTTCAGGTAGAGAAATATGGCAAAATTGGAAACACAGCTTCAAACCTTGGTATATAGCGGTGATTGCCTCGGGCAGCGTACACGGCTCTCACACACCACTAAACTGTGTAGTACGTGCGTTAGAAGAAAGTATAGGAATGTTTTCCTTTATCGTTCTAGCTTAAGGAAAGCTTGAAGATATTTTTTACTTGTCAACAGGATAATCGAACAATAATCAATGTTACTACAGATGTGAAGATACTGGAATCCGGCACAGACCCTCCTTCTAGGCTTCCATAATAATAGGGGTATAAGACGTACTCATCAAATGAAACAGCTGACTCGGAACAGAGATGGCGGGTATCACTCACATTCTCATGTCACTGTATGCGTGACGTCTGCGCCGCTCCCCTCCCTGTGTTATGTGTTCTTTTCTTTCTAGAGCAGCCTTATTACATTATCAAAATAGCTGCCTGGATGCTTCAAAGAGATTGCTAAGCCATTTCACTACACATAAAAAGTAATACGCTGTAATCACCACGACTGTAATCGCACTGCCCTAATCATTAAAATAATGGATGTGTCTGAATTGAAAAGCGCGCACATTCCGGATGCTTAAAGCTTGCACTGGTACACAATGGACTCAGCCTCCTGATAACATATACCAAAGGGTGCGAAGTCACTGCCTAGCGCTGATTAAATTGGGGTGAGACAGAGACCTCATTTCATTTTCCAGCTACAAGCCCCGAGAGGATGGGGAACCAGCTATTCCTTCTGATATGTGAAGTACATAGATCTACATGTGATAATGATCAGTCGGAGTCCAGCATTTTCCTGTACATGGCTAATGTCCTCTTTTTCAGAAGGGCTACTAACTTCAGGGTAAGGCCCCTTTCAC
>VIAB01003004.1:15889-30240 GCA_009801035.1 Oophaga pumilio | reverse complement strand
CATGGAGTGCCTGTAGCTGTTGTGAGACAGTGAGGGGAATTATGTGTGAGGGCCGTTATGTATCCCCTAGGATGCGCTTAGAAGCATGTTGAACCCGCTGGAGCGCATTATAATTACAGCTAAAGCTTTGGTTACAAGGCAAAATAAAAGTAAGTGTGGACTTGGTCAACCTATTTGACTGGGTCAGTTGATGAAAACCTGGCACTGGCTTTTATTTTTAGAGAGACCTATAGGATTGGTAGTGGGACGGGTCTCTCCCTCTTCTCCAGGTTTTGGGAATGGCCCATGTCCACAATTCCCATTTAAACTTTCAGTTTAGCTTTAGGTATGTCAGTGTGTGGCTTACAAGCATGAGAACGGGAGTTCTCTGCACCACAGGTCTGTGTGAGACTAAATATGGGCCAGAGACAGAGAAAACAAAGCCACCAATGTACCCACGAGAGATGCAGTGGTGTAGTCGCCCACGTTACAGGCGGTTATGGACGATCCAGATGTGATCCGGAGGATAATATTTGCCTTTTTGTTGTGAGTTGCCAAAATAAAGACTTTTATGTTGGTGTAACCTGGGTCACTGCCTCTTTACTGCACTGTGTGAACACTGCTGCACTACAGATTCTAATATGTACCCAGATGGGTTTCACACGCTTATTAGTGGGATACATAAAGGTAAATGTTAATACTAAACAAAAGTGGTGTTAATTGTTGGACATTCAGTCAATTAGAAGTAAAAGAATTGAACCCTTTTGACATGTACGTAGTTTTCACATGTTGTTACTGATAGTAGAATTTTGGGGAGTGCGTGCTCACTCCCTATCATCAGTGTGCACAGAGGCCATATGAACATAATGGTGCCACATTTTAGGTGTATTCATGAATCTATAATCAGTGATCATAGAAAAAGCTACACGTACATCAATTGTCATAAATGATGGCTACAATTGTAGGAGAGAATTCTCACTACACAATCGCTCTCATCATTGTGGATATCATGCAGGGATAATTTTCCCAACTGCAAACAGCGTGGGGAACGGATGCCGTCTGTGGCGGCTCAGTGCTTCAGACAGATGTGAAATAGTGTCTGATCTGCTCCATATTTGTGAATATCGGCTTCTTCTAGACATCAATACACTATGTATATTGCACACCTGTGACTAGGAAGCCATGCCCTTGGCCCTTGGTACCTCTGCTATATGTAGTAGAGATGAGACAACAGAATATTACTACCCTGGTCTGGTGCCCATGTCAGTGCTCCATGGTTGCTGGACAAGGGCAATGAGAACTTTCTCAACCGGCACTTGAATGACTCCTGGGTTTGGGAGCCTGGTATTCTCAAGAGGTGCCCTGGATGCCAGCATTCAAGTGCCGCCATCCTTCTGCACAGGGTACCAAGGTGGACCCCAGCGCACATCTTTTTGCTCATCTCTATACCTACTTCTGCTAAAAGTCTTTTCGGCTGTGTTCACACATGTATTTTGCTTTGTTATTTCCCATATAGAATGCGCAGCCATATAGCTTGTTGAGTTTGAAAAAAAATGCTAAAGATCCAAAAAAACATAGTGACAGTCTGAAACCAGTGTCCAAAAAAGCGCCCTATTTGTAGCGTGTTCCATATTTCCTACTGATTTTCATCCAACATCTGGACAAAATGTATCATTTTTGCTAAACGGCAACATGTGAAACCATTGTTAACGTGGGCCAGTCATCGGGTCACGAGTGGTCAGTGTTTGCTCTCATTTTATTCTCACTGCTCCCCTGAGTATTGCGTTTTTTTTATTTTTTTTAAATCAGTCACACCATTTCCAAGATGTTTTTTTTTTTTTAATGATAATTTTTATGGTCTTTTCCAAGAGGGCGTGGCTGACAGAATTCCCTGGGGGCGTGTCTTTAGGCTGCTTTGCATTATTACAATGTGAGCACCACCCCCTTGGAAAAGACCATAAAAATTAGCACTAAATAAAAAAGGCCCATATCTCTAGAACCGTATGGAGGTATTAAAAAAAACAAAAAACAGAATGAGTGGAGCAGAGGGAATGAAAAAGGAGCGAAAACTGAACCCTTTTGACCTGTTGACAGGTCCTCTGGAAGGAAACTTCTGATCTGTTTAATGATTAGTAGAACACAGTTCACATGTAACTGTTTTCAAGCCGTTTTAGGCTGCAATTAGTCATGCAGTTTTTTGAGCTATAGTCAGAATGAATGGAAAATATAAAGTAATTTTTTCTAATGGATCCACTTCTGGTTTGGGCTAAACAACCTGCAACAACAAATGACTAGCAGTAACCCTTAAACTACTGCACTACTATAACCTAGTAAGAGATGATGTTCTTTTTATGTATTTTTTCTATAAATAAAGAACTAAGATAAATCATGGGGGGATATGTTTTGTCCCCCGCCTTCAGCCTCTGCTACGGACATGAATAGCACCTGCATGATAGTGCACATGATATACACATGTTATATACTGTTACATTCAGTCCCCCTAATAGGTCTGTAGAAGAAATGCACCACTGACCCCGATCGTCACAGGTTTAATAATGGCCCATAAAGGCCTTGACATGAATCTATGAAGCTGGCAATGAGTCTGGGCTCAGTAATAATTGCTGTGGCCGCTCTTAGTGGGGACGGTCTGGGCAGATTGCGATGTGTAGCACACGTGCTTGGTGTTACAGTAGCCCGGGGCTAGTAAAAGCTGCTGATCCACAGCACAGTGTATATGTCTTCATACATCCAAGAGGCAGATGGTTGAGTCCCTGAAGGTTCGTGCCAGGTTTAACCCCCTGCTGTGCTTTTGTGAGCCTGGAAGGAGACTGGTGTTGCTTCCCAGAGAGGCCCTGTTAGCAAAAAAATGAAAATCCCCTAAATAGGCGGAACAGAGCATCAGGAGGGATCGCTTACTAAATGCATTCTAATAGGGAAAGGCCATTGTCCCCATTCTGCACAGAGCAGCGTTTAGCCATGGAGTTATGGCACTGATTGGGGCTGAATGGAGGTGGAGGACGGATACATGTGGCGCCCGCTCATTATATTCATCTTACTCCAATTCCTCGGTGGAAACTGTTCAGCTCTCTCCTCTGCGCCTGTCATGCTGACATAATACAGACATTGGTGCCTCCGGTGGGATAGCCCGCCATGCCATTATCCGGGGCGGCTAACCAGAGCTTCATAAGCCTTTGATACTGTCTGATCTTTGAAACCTTTCCAAAGCTCCTCAAGCTTCAGCTAAATCCTATCTGGAACATTTAATTCTTTCTTGGGTCTGCTGGTGTCCAGGGCTTATGAATGCCACCAGGGTAAGTGACATGCATACTAAGGCATCGGAGGAGCACGCTGTGATCGGAGGCTCTCACGCGACCGGATCACTGTGGGGGCAGAGCTGCGACTGCGGGGGTGCGGGAATCCTTCACTCTGATCGTTATTAAGTGTAAGGCGCTGTGCACACATTGAGGAAAATATCTGCGTCTCTTGGCAGGAAAAACGCAGCTGCAGAAATGTGCATTTTTGCCATATTTGTGCCTGCATCTTTGACTGATGTGAGTGAAGTCAATGGTGAAAAACGCACAGAGGACGGATGCTGCTGCACCTAATCTGCAAGTGAAAAATGCTGAACACTTCAGGTTTCTCATTCACTTTACTGGGATCGGGTTTTGTCACAAATCTGCGTCAAAAAAGCGCCAAGAACGCAATGTGTGCACACAGCCGAAATTTGGTGGTGGGTAACTAGGCAGATCTACAGTGAGTGCATAGGCACATAGCGGGGCACCTGGTCCACAGTGGGGGGCACAATCTCATGTATAAGGGCTGTTCCCATCTCCAAGATCCGATCCCAATATGTAGTAGGTATAATAATAATATTAGCAAATACTTCCAATAAGAAATGTAGTATAGTTCTTCTGATTCGCTATGTCTCTTACCCCATGTGCAGGGCATTGCAGCAGCTTAGATATCCATGGTCACAAGCACTCATATAGTGACCATTAGTTGTTATGGTCATAACCATGGATATCTAAGCTACTGCAATGCCCTGCACATGGCGAATCAGAAGAACTATACTACATTTCTAATTGGAGGTATTTGCTAATATTATTATTATTACACCTACTACATATTGGGATATTGGGATCTTGGAGATGGGAACATCCCTTGGTTGTGTGTAACTAGATCTGGAGTACTGGCACATAACGGGCACCTGCTCCATGGTAGGGGCTCATTCTCATAGGAAACACTCACTTCACTCCTGTATATTCAGTCATCTCATGTGCATCCTTGAAAAAGCAAATGGACAAAAGACGTCTCCTCTAAGTTTCTGGAATAACCCTTTGTGGCTCACAGGAGGACCCAACAAGTGTTAGCGCATCAATTCATGGCTCCTGTTCACACCAGTGAAATAGTTAAATCAGTGCAATGGGAAGAATTCTAGAGGATGGTGTCAGAGGGGCCCTGTGATTGGCTGCTCAGCGCTCTCATTTGCATGTCTGAGCTTATAAAACCCCCCTAAGAGCGTCCAAGACCATTTAGATCTCCAGCCAGCGATCAGCGCGAGTGCGGCGGGACGCTCTGCAGCGCAGACTATCACTCCTGCCCATATTCATGAGATTATCCCCTGCACCTGCCTGCTCACCTGCTGACGGGGGAAAATGACTTTTCGGAGCAGAGGACGCCCCTCCAGGAATTGTCCCTATTGCCTGCTGTGCTTTTTTGCCCTGCTGTCCACTGCTACCTGCAAGACGATCCGCTACAGGACTTATGAAGAAGACGAGCCCGGCACCGTGATCGGGACCCTCGCCGAGGACCTGCACCTCAGCCTGCCCCCCGGAGAGGGAAGTTTCCGGCTGATGAAGCAGTTTAACAGCTCGCTGATCCGGCTCCGGGAGACGGACGGGCAGCTGAGCATCGGGGAGCGGATGGACCGGGAGCAGATCTGCCGGCAGGCGCTCACCTGTAGCCTCGCCCTGGACGTGGTCAGCTTCTCCAAGGAGCAGTTCAAGCTGATTCACGTGGAGGTGGAGGTGAAGGACATTAATGACAACAGCCCCCACTTCCCCGGTCCGGAGATCCCTGTGGAGGTGTCGGAGAGCGCGTCTGTGGGCACCAGGATCCCACTGGAGATTGCCGTGGACGAGGATGTGGGCTCCAATTCTATCCAGAGCTTCCAGATCTCGGTGAACAGTCACTTCAGCCTCGATGTCCAGACCAGGGCGGATGGGGTTAAATATGCAGACCTGGTGCTGATGAAGGAGCTGGACCGGGAGAGCCAGGCAGCTTACACCTTGGAGCTGGTGGCCATGGATGGGGGCAGCCCGTCGCGGTCCGGCAGCGCGCTGGTTAACATCCGCGTCCTGGACTTTAACGATAACAGCCCGGTGTTTGAGCGGAGCGCCGTCACCGTGGAGCTGATGGAGGACGCCCCCGTGGGCTACCTGCTGCTGGACCTCCACGCAGAAGACCCCGATGAAGGAGCCAATGGGGACATCGTGTACGGCTTCAGCCCCCAGGTGGCCCCTGAGGTCCGCCAGCTCTTTAAGATCGATCCCAAGTCGGGTCGCCTGACGCTTGAAGGTCAGGTTGACTTTGAGACCAAGCAAACCTATGAGTTCGATGTCCAAGCTCAGGACCTGGGGCCAAACCCGCTGACTGCTACCTGTAAGGTGGTCGTCCACGTCCTGGATGTGAATGACAACGCCCCCGCCATCACCATCACCCCCCTGACCTCCATCAGCGCGGGGGTCGCCTACATCACCGAGGCGGCCGCCAAGGACAGCTTTGTGGCCCTGATCAGCACCACGGACAGGGACTCGGGGGCCAATGGCCAAGTGCACTGCACCCTGTACGGACACGAGCACTTCAGGCTGCAGCAGGCGTACGAGGACAGCTTCATGATCGTCACCACATCGGCCCTGGATCGCGAGAAGATCGCCGAGTACAACCTGACCGTGATGGCCGAGGACCTCGGAGCGCCCCCGTTCAAGACCATCAAGCAGTACACGATCCGGGTGAGCGACGAGAACGACAATGCCCCGGTGTTCGCCAAACCCATGTACGAGGTGTCCGTGCTGGAGAATAACGCCCCCGGAGCCTACATCACCACGGTGGTCGCCAGGGACCCCGATCTGGGGCACAATGGGAAAGTCATCTACAGACTGCTGGAGTCCGAAGTGAACGGAGCCCCGGTCTCCACCTATGTGTCCCTGGATCCCGCCACCGGGGCCATTTATGCCCTGAGGAGCTTCAACTACGAGATTCTGCAGCAGCTGGAGCTCCGGGTGCAGGCGGGTGACGGCGGCGCCCCCCAGCTCTCCAGCAGCTCCGTCATCAAGGTCAAGATCGTGGACCAGAACGACAACCCCCCCGTGATTGTTAACCCCGTGCTGTCCAACGGCTCTGCGGAGGTGGTGATCCCGGCCAGGGCTCCGCACGGCTACCTTGTCACCCAGGTGAAAGCCAAGGACGCAGACGAAGGGGTTAATGCCGAGCTGTCATTCGGCCTCTCCGAAGAGGGGCGCCACTTGTTCTCCATCAACAAGGTGACAGGTGAGCTGTACCTGACGGCTGACGTCAGCGATGACCTGGGACAGGTGTACAGGACCGTGGTCACCGTCACTGACAATGGCCGGCCCCCCACCTCCAGCAGCGCCACCCTCAGCTTCCTGGTCACCGCCGCCACCCCGCCCGCCAACCACGAAGTCATGCAGCCAAGTTCTTGGGAGGAGAAAGTTTCCCACTGGGACGTTCCGCTGATCGTGATCATCGTCCTGGCCGGGAGCTGCACCCTGCTCCTGGCGGCCATCGTCACCATCGCCACCACCTGCAGCAAGCGCAGGAAGGAGAGCAAGGCGGGCAAGAGCGAGCGGGACATCTCGGAGCTGGAGAAGGGCGAGCAGGACGACGAGGAGCTGATCGACAGCCAGAAGGGCAACCTGTTCGATGCCAGACCCTTCCCCAACGCGGTGCCCTTCACAGGGACGGAGGCGCCGGCAGCAGCAGCGGCAGCAGCCCCGGAGGTGCCCGGCGCGGAGGAGACGTTCAGCACCTGCCTGTACGACACCCAGAAGAGGCTGCGGACCGCCGGCAGCGAGGTAAGGCAGAGCCCGCGGAGCGGCCGGGACGGGGACCGCGCTGCCCCGCGCTATAACCGCCTCTCTCCGCAGAGCTATGCCCCGGCCCCCGGCTACGGCAAGGAAGGGGGCCCCACGGTCACAGTGTGGAAGGGCCACTCATTCAACACCATCACCATCCGCGAAGCCGAGAAATTCAGCGGGAAGGACAGCGGCAAAGGGGACAGCGACTTCAACGACAGCGACTCGGACATCAGCGGGGACGCCCTGAAGAAGGACCTCATCAACCACATGCAGACGGGTGAGGAGGGTCCACCGGGGTCCGAGGGGCGACCTGTCTGTCACCTGCCTATTCTATCTACCTCTGTCTATTATCTTTCTATTTATCCGTTTATCTATCCATCTATCTATAGAGCTGTCTATCCCATATCTATCTATCTATCTATTAATCTATCTATCTTCTATCATCTATAGAGCTGTCTATCCCATATCTATCTATCTATTAATCTATCTATCTTCTATCTATCTATCTATCTATCTATCTATCTATCTATCTATCTATCTATCTATCTATCTATCTATCATCTATAGAGCTGTCTATCCCATATATATAATCTATCTATCTATCTATCTATCTATCTATCTATCTATCTATCTATCTATCTATCTATCTATCTATTATTCTATCTATTATCTATCCATCCATCCATCCATCTTTCAATCCTTCTATCTATCTCAGTCTGTTTGTCTCTATCTAGCTCATATCTATCTATCTATAGAGCTGTCTATCCCATATCTATCATCTATCTATTATTATCTATCTGTCTATCTCTATATTAATCTATCTATTAATCTATCCCATATCTATCTTCTATCTATTAATCTATCTATCTATCTATCTATCATCTATCTATTATTCTATCTATTTATCTATCTATTATCTATCTATTAATCTATCTATTATCTATCCATCCATCCATCCATCTTTCAATCCTTCTATCTATCTCAGTCTGTTTGTCTATATCTATCTATCATCTATCTATTAATCTTTCTATCTATCTATTTATCTATTATCTATCCATTCATCTTTCTTTCTATCTGTTTTTCTATATCTATCTAAAGGAAAACCTGACCATCTCCTCCTAAGTGTGAATAGGTGTAAGCTGCGATGACTGCATTATATGTAATAAGGAGACTAGCTGTGTGCGAACACTGAAATCTAAACTATGGCGCTACTCAGGAAGATGTACTTACAAATAATGAAGGTTCTTAGATTGGCCAATTCATGTATGCCTGCCCATCTATCCCCTATCTATCTATCTATCTATCTATCTATCTATCTATCTATCTATCTATCTATCTATCCCCTATCTATCTATCTATCTATCTATCTATCTATCTATCTATCTATCTATCTATCTATCTATCTATCTATCTATCTATCTATCTATCCCCTATCTATCTAATCTATCTATCTATCTATCTATCTATCTATCTATCTATCTATCTATCTATCTATCTATCTATCTATCTATCTATCTATCTATCCATACATCTTTCTATCCTTCTGTCTGTCTCCCTATATATTTCTCTATCAGTTTGCAGTCTTTCTATCTTGCAATCTTTCGCCCCTTGCATCTTTATCTATGTATCTATCATTATAAATCTGTTGTAGCAAGGTAAGATAGATCTGAGAGCCCAGCAGTTACCTGCAAACGTCAGAAAATAAATATATATATATTCCCATTTAGAAATGAGAGTCAAGGTCAATGAACATCTCTTGCAGTAATCTTACATCACACAATCCCTAATACACTAGGATCCATACAGTAGAAGTAGTGGTCGATCTGCTGAGGAATGATAGTAATGAGAAGCTGATGATGTGTTGAATAAAAGAATCTGACGGTTTTCACATAGTAAGAAAATGTGTTATCTGATCTGACGCTAAATATATAAATATGATGGTTTTATAAATATGAATCTATAGAAATGTCCTAATCGCGAAGCTTTCATCTCCTCTTTCCCTCACTGATCTCTAACTGCTGCTGTTCTTACTGTAGGACTTTGGGCCTGTACGACTGAGTGCAAGATCCTGGGTCATTCTGACCGTTGTTGGAGTCCATCGTGTGGAAGACCCCCGAATGTCCATCCGGCAGCCATGCACACAGGCCAGCTGTCAGTGTCCAGCTTTGGCAAGAGCACCTCTCTCCCCCGAGATCCTCTGCACAGAGATAACTATTACCAGTCCTCATCATCCGCTCAAGCACACCTCCAAAAACCAGGCGGACTCCAGTGCGTGTATGAGAAGGCGCCGCCCAAAGACTACGAGAGTAGGACCATTAATTTAATTTCCCCTCCGAGGTCCGTCCGGCTCCCTGATCTGCAGGAAATCAGCATGCCTCTGTACAAGTCCCCCGGCCCCAGCAGATACGTGCCGCCACAGGACACCACCTGCGAGCAGGACGAACTCTAGCCGAACACAATTGGACCTGTACAGTCCGGACAGTCACCATCCATGTACATGGGACGACGTAACTCTGAGAGTTTTAAGTTATTGACCATACTTAATAAGGAACCTTTATTTAGGTACAAGAAGTCGTGATGCGCTTCATCTGCCATAGGTCACACGATGTCTATGAGGTTATTTATTACAAGTCTTCCACTGATATCGCTGTCAAAAAATCATCATTTGTACTTGATGAATTTTGACATAAACAATGCAAGACCAGAGAAATTCCCATCGCAGGTTGTCAGTTATCACAGATCAACAAACGTGCGGCGTCCGTGATGAAAACCAGCGCAGGACTACAGACGGCGCTACACAAAGCGGCCAATCAGGTTTCATCATTCATTCATTGATAGGCGCTGGCGACATCTTCCGTTTATTTTGCTTTATTTTTCATAAATGAGAGGAACATTGTTGTAAATAGACCTTATTTATGATTTCTTTTCCCGCCACTATTTCTTTGCACTGCCCCCCAATCTCTCCTCCATCTCTTAGCCTAAGGCTAGGTTCACATCACGTTGGGTGCCATCCGTTTAACGCATCCGTTACATAGCGGCACTAATGCTATGTAACAGATGAGTTAACGCACCCATTGGCCGCCATTATAGTAACTCATCCTAACACATACTTTGTGACGTACCCTTGAACGCGGTCTACAGCGTTTTGGGGTGCGTTAGGGCTAAGGCTAGGTTCACATTGTGTTAGAGTATCCGTTTACCGGGTCCATTAAACGCTGATGTCATTTTTGACATCTTTTTAACCTCCAGCGCTAACATATGCGCTAACGCATGGTAGCATTTTGTTACCATGCGTTAGCCATACAGGCCTATGCACAGTGAACGCGTCCGTTCGCTGTGCGTTAGACCTAACGCACCCCAAAACGCTGTAGACCCCGTTCGAGGGTGCGTCACAAAGTAATGCATCATCGCGAACGCATGCCAAATTTGGCATGCGTTAGGATGCGTTACTATAATGGCAGCCAATGGGTGCGTTAACGCATCCGTTACATAGCGTTAGTGGATGCCCCTAAACGGATGCCCCTAACGCGATGTGAACCCAGCCTAACGCTTGGAGAACGGACGCGTTCGCTGTGCATAGACCTGTGTGGCTAACACATGGTAACAAGATGCTACCATGCGTTAGCGCATACGTTAGCGCTAGGGGTTAAAAAGATGTCAAAAATGACATCAGCGTTAGCGCATCTGTTAAACGGATGCCCCTAGCACAGTGTGAACCTAGCCTTAGTGGAAAATTGGGCTAGATACCAAAATGCCAGCGTATAACAAAATTGTCCCATTTCATCCAGAAAAGTGGGGCGACTCTTCTTTTTCCTCACTTGTCCATATGGAATCCGTTTGTTGACAGTAGATTTTAACCGTTTACAAGAAATGTATCTGTAAAGATCGGATGCTTTACTCTGGCATCCTATGATTTTTCTGCGCACCCATAGACTTTTATGGTCAGTTCTGATCCAAGTCCCATTGATTGAATAACATTGATCCGAGTGCTGTCCGTTTTTTTTTTCCATGGACCGCACTCAGACTGAAGCTACGGTCATGTGAACGAGCCCAAAGAGTGAAAAAAACAGTAAAAAGAACATACCCCCATTTCTTTGCTGCTCCCCTAAACTATGCTGCACTACTTTGCCTATACGGTAACTACAACCACTATTAATCATTGTACAGAGTCGCGTCCACCCCTGATCCATCACCTTTCAGACCCAAATTCCACAGTCACAGTGGAAGATCACTCCAGTATCGGCCCTTCACTATGAAGGAGATTTCTCGTCTTGCATTAAACTATTTTTCATACAGTATTTATTTCCTACGGTATTACCTAAGTGCGGACCCATGTGCCTATAGGGCAGCTGCGTGGACATAATTCATTCTGTATAAAGATCTACACTCTTCACTTCTGAAAACAATCAGACGTATCAGTCGTGTGTCCGTGACATTCTACGATGTGTTCTCCTAGCATTCTGTACCTGGATAAACAGCGGCCGGTGCGCTTGTATATTTCTTCTATACAGTCGCACCTACACTCATTTAAACAATGGGAGGAATCTATCAAAGTCTTACTCTACAGGCACAAAACCATTCAACCAAACGAACCACTTTCAAACGCATAAATATATTTTTATTTATTCAATAGAATCGATTTGTGCCGACCGAGAGTAACTACTTTTGCATTAGGGCAAAATGTTGATAATTTCCCCCCAATGTGCCTTAAAATCAAAGAATAAAAAAAAAGGGTGGGATACCATTCCCGTCAGGTCAATATCATTTGATATAAGTAAAACAAATATTGTTTGACGTTTCTGTAATTTTTATGAAATGTGCAGTATTTAATTTTTTTTTATTACCGTGCGTCTTTTTGGCTCTGATCTCACACACGGCTTGCCATTTGGTAGTGACTACTGCGTACTTGTAATAAGTTTGTAAATAATGGGAAATATCGTTCTATTTTTCTATGAAAAAATTTTCAAAAAAAAAAATTCTTGCCAAAGGAACTACGTGTATGAGTACAATTCAGAACTTGAGTCACTTGAAATGTATGTGTTGCAATGTACATTTATTTTTTTTATTTTTTTTTTTACAATCCTTGAAAATACTTGACCTGAAAAGTGTGAGTTGTAGAATATGCACCAGTGGACCATATACAATGTTAACGCGTTTTTATTTCAACGATTGATGTCACCATCAAACACAATAAAGTATTTGTGAATTGTCAATAATTTCCTGATCAAATCTCCAGCGCATTCTGCATTTTTTAGTAATATGTGTACATTCGTTGTGGTAGCTTGCCTTACACTACTGAAAGCACATCCAGCAGATTTATCAAAACCAATCATGGAGCTGCTTTCATTTTACTACAGCTGTATAACAAATGAAACTTGGGCTCTGGTTGGCTGCTATTGCAACAAACACAATTTTTCTTTTAGGGTAAGTTCACACTTGGCGTTTTTTTTTCTGCAGCAAAACCTGAACTCTTGGAAGGAAAGAAGCTGCAGAAAAAAAGTTTTTGATGCATTTTTTGCTGTGGTTTTGGCATCCTAGATTTGTCTCTTGAGTGTTGAAAAAAAACCATCCTATTCTATAGAATCAGATTTTGGCGCAAAAAACGCAGCAAAACTTGATCCCTGTGATTTTGGTGCGTTTTTCTCAGCGTTTTTTCACCACTCATTCAAGTCAATGGGTGAAAATCAATGAAAAAATGCTGAAAGAAGTGACATGCTCTATATCCCATAAAACCATGCAAAGCACAAAATCCTGATGACAAAAAAAAACAATGTGTGGGCATAAGATTTCTGAAATATGATAGGCTTTGCTGGTTACTGGAAAAAGCAGCTGAAAATTAGCATAACAAAACGCAGTAAAAACGTCTAGTGTGAACTTCGCCTTACACAGTTTTGATAAATGTGGTCTATATATTTTTGTATCATAATTTTAAAGCTTGTTATTTCTAGACTAATTCCAACGAAATAAATGGACAATCTAATGTTAGCATTTCCATGATTGGCCCCTAGGATGTTATGTGTATGTTTCCATCTCCATGTTGCAGTGCCTTTTCCTTTTGTGCTAATCTACAGTATATAGAAGGGTTAGGAGTGCTCTTGCTTTTGTGTGTGCTAATAAGTAGCCATAGAAGGCAGAGAGGAGTTTTACAGTTAAAGCAAATGTGCCAGGTATTTGCCTCATCTGAGAGCCAAATGATGCAGGGGCAGAGACCCTGATTCCAGTGATTAATCACTTCCTAGGCTGCGTGTTGTAGCTTTGATAAAAACACAGTCTTCTCCGCTACAGTTATCTAATGCTGAGCTCTGTATAACTCCAACCACACCACTGATTGACAGACTTCTCTTTACTCTGTGCATAGGCAGAAATTTGCCAATAAGTAGTGAGGCGGAGTTATACAGAGCTCATAAATATGGAGGACTAAATGGCATCAGGTTTATTAGTCTTCTAGTGATCATCTCCTGTTGATAAAATTGTAATTTTACTAAACCTACACCAAGCAGCCCAGTAAGGGACACATCGCTGGAATCAGGGTCTCTGTCTCTACATTATGCTGCTCACAGACTTGCTTGCTGACAGATTCCTTTTTAAAAAGAGAGAAAGCAAACTGAATGACTCAGTGACCAAAGACAGTACTCAAAGCGTAAAAATGGCAGCAACAACAACATACTGTGCACAGTAAAAAGCCAGAGAAGTTGTGGAGCAAACTGCTGCTCAAAATGTATTAAAACCAGAGCAGACAAGAAATCGATGATGAACACAAGTGAGCATTAATTATTATTAGTAGTAGCCAAGGTTGCCAACTTGACTTTTTATTTTTTCTGAAAGCTTACCAAAAAATCACAGACAATATTTTTTACGGACACATTGGAAAATTATAATAAATCGTTATTATTTTAAGTGATACATGTATAGAGCTCATACTTCTGATATGAAGACATCAGCTGCATTCACTGTAAAAAAAAAAAAAAATCACTTGACACCTTACATTTTTTTTACGCTCATGGCAAAAAAGTGCCGTATTTTTAGGGACTGTCCTGGAGTTTCTGGACGGTTGGCACCCCTGAGTAGTAGTAATATTTAGAGGGAAAAATGACAACAATTTAAAGAAGGGATAATTTAAGGTCAATGTGACGTCATAGTAAAGTGCAAGTTTCTCACCAACATCTGTATTCCATGGGACGTTCACCTGTGTATGGAAACACACCATGCTGCCAATACCATTAACACTGCGTTGTCTGATCCTTCTACTTATACAAGGAAAGAAGGGTTGTCTGA
>VIAB01003003.1:136471-147251 GCA_009801035.1 Oophaga pumilio | reverse complement strand
TAATAATGTTCTTATAATTCTCTCATTTCATTTTTTCTAGACTCACTGAATAACATTCCATACGGGTAAGATGTTTTTCATTTTCTCATTTTTATTTTTATTTTGTATTTTTCATTATTTTATTTTATTTTTCATTCCCCTTATTCCATTTTCATTTTTATTTTCCCTTCTTATTTCATTTTTTACTAAGTACCATTTTGCTTTGGCATTTCCATTAGTTTCTCATTCGCCGTTTTTTATATTTATTTTTCATTAATTTTCATTATTTTTTACCTTCTATTTTTCATTCTTATTCGTTCTTCATTACTTCTATTCTTAATCATCTTCCTTTTCTTTGCCTTTCCTTCTCTTCCTTTTTTTTTCCTTCCTCTCCTTTCTGCTTCCTCTCTGCCTCCTTTCTCCTTGCCTCCATTTTTTCACTTCCCAGTCAATTATCTTACTCCCTTATATTCATCTCTTCGATATCACCAACATCATTCCCTTATGCGGACGCCCTCTGTTCCCTTTCCACTATCTAAAATGGCGATACCTGACATCACTGCGCATGCGCAGTGTCACCGACACTACCGCAGACGTCACTTCCGGTCCGGGACCATGTACTTCCGGTCCGGCGGTACACGCTGCTGCTACATAAACCAGGCTGTCCCCCACTCCACTCACAGCCTCATCTAGCTGCCGTGGCAGGGCGCGGGAGCGCCGCCATCCAGACACCTGTCTACATACAGGTAATTACATCCAGCTTTGCTACTACTTCAGTGCGACTACTTCCATGTAGCTACCTTTTCCTTTTGCTGTATGGGGGACGAATGACTGTTCTTCTTCTTTCTTCACTTACCAGCCTCCGATCAGGCCTAGTCAAAACTGTTGACACAGGTAACTAATCATGGCACTTGTCTTCAACCCAATATCATTGGGAAAGGCTGCTATATATTCCATTTCGTATGTCCCATTTTTTTCAGAGCACCATTACTACTACCCCAATTGCATTATTGTGACAAGTGCCCATGTTTCATATTACCCAGCATTCAGGTATCTCCTTTTTTCCTTTTTGTCCTTATGTTTGCTCTTGCGGAGTATGAGAGACTTATTTTCACTACTAGAAACATATTTTCTTAGTTTTATTCCAGACATCTAGACTACTGTAATAGAGCCTCTCTATACAACATATCCCTGGTAAATTCTCCTATACTTAGATTTACCTTTTGTACATATCCCTGTATATATTGTATATACTGTATATTGTGTTATATTTTATCCTATGTATACCTTTGCTGTTTTTTTGTTGTAAATACTTACCCTGTTGTCTTTTTTCATTTCTTCTAGTACCCCATGATTAAGACTCATGTAGAGTCGAAACGTCGGGTATATGTGAATGTAGGGGTATCTTTGTTATTTTTACACGGCACTTTACTCAGCATTGTGGAACACAATAAATTATCAATTTTGCAAAATTAAAAAAGTGTGTGCGGTGAATTCCATATCTTTATAGTAGCTGGTCCGAATAGGTCCACATTCACCAGCACCTTCATCAGTTTATGACCTGTAGTGCACACCCATTCTCCCAAGTAATGTGGATCCGGATAGACGTATGTGCAACCTGCGAGTCCTCAGCAAGCGAGCGGAGTTCGGGTACACACTCATTATATTGTGCAGTGACGCTGCGATGTTTTATTATAGGACAGTAAAATATTCAATAATTAGTAAAATAATAAACTGCAGTAATAAATAACTCCACATAACGGGGGAGGTAAATGCGTCATATTTTGTCATTTGCGCCAGATAACTGTTTCATGACCGGCGCAATATTTATGTGTCTTAGACTCTTTAGACCGGATTCATTTAGACTGACGCATTTTGTACTCTAATCCGAACGCTGGAATAAGATGATCCCAATTAATAAAGAGGTGCATGCCACTAATGAGTCAGACGCATCTCACAGGTGTGCACCTCCCTGCGCCTGGAGAACGCTTCTGATGTAAGTTACACTTAAGCTTCGATTTGTCGGCAACCTTCATCACACTCCGGTCCTTCCATGCTTCACAAAGTTCGGCAAAGACGACCAGGGCTGAAAATGCCAAAAGTTGGTAAACTTACACATTAGCATAATGTTGGCTCTAACTGGCGGTGTCGGCTGACAGTCTAATGTGTATGGGGGCCTACCGACTCTCCCACAACACATGATGTCAGGGAAGAAAAGGATTCAGGACGATTTCTGACCTTCAGGAGGTCGAGCGTTCCTGTGTATGGGGGACTCTTTAGTGATAGCTGTCAGCCAACTATTAGGAATGAGTAAGGGGACTTTAGGCTGCTGCTCTGTTCCTCCTCCATGCTTTACACTGCATCCGTGCTCCAGTAGGGCAACTGTATGATCATATGATCACTGACTCGCTTAGCTGCATTGGTAGTGTGAGATCCATTTCCACTCCTCAGAGGCTGTCCCTCTCTCCTTGCTTTACACTGCAGCTCTGCCCATTTACACTTGCCAGATGCTAATGTTAAATTATTGCCAATCAGCAGTTTTTTATCTCCAGTTTAGACAGCCTGACTGTGCACAGAGTGATCAGTAATACGAATATCATTGATCTCGACAGCCCGTCCTGATTACACAATGTGCTGCCGATATACATGATTTTGGCTCCTGCAAGCTGCTTCCTCTGCACTGACGCTTTAGAATGTCAGTGCAGAGTAAAGTGTGGACTATCCGGCTGTTCATAGTCAGTGGGCAGCAGAACTTCAGCCGGACATACACAACACGACAGACGAAGGATCAGTCTGTCCTTGTAATCTGCGGACACCCAGCTGACATGGAAGCATCGATCATAGGACACTGGGATTTCTGATCCTTGGTTCCTGAATGTCTATGCACAGGGCAACCTGGTGAGTCCTGCACAGGGCAACCTGGAATATGAGGAATCTCTGCTATGTCTCAGATACTGATGACTTAATCAATGAGCATGCAAAGGGCACAAATCATGGAGGGGCCCCTCTGCTGCTCCTCCTGTCAATATAGTAAGATTTATATTGAGCTTGAGGTCATACTTATGCCTAGAAAAGTTGAGTGATGACCAATATAGCTGCCAAGTGCAAGTCCTATGGGTCGTATCCTTGTGCTATTGTTGCATCTGACATGAGCGCCAGAAAACACGTATGGTGAAACCCAATAACAGACAGAATATAGCGCTGATCAGGAGACTGTGACCCTGTCCTCACCTCAGTCTCCCTGAGCCTGGACTCCAGCGCTGACCGCGGGCCCTGGGTGTTGTCATTTTCTTTCAGCCGCTTGTGGATCTCCTTCATCCAGGCTTCTGCCATTTCCAAGGACGTCTCAAAGTCATCATGTGGCAGCTGAGTCATCGCATGAGAGGAGCTGCAAGACAAGGACACCATGAATCCCAAATTCCACCGAGGAACACCCCAATTGTGTTTATTTGCATTATCCCACCCCTTTTATTTGGTTCAGGGAACAGTAAGTGCATTTACAGGAAAATCTTTAACAAAGTCATTATTGGGATACAGTGGTTTCTGGATTATCAGATATTCCAGACTACAGGAAGGTCATGGAAAACACAATTTCAAATCGGAAAAACGTGTTGGTTTGTGCCAAGATTCCACATTCACAGGGCATGTGCACATTTTAATGTTGCTCAAATGCATTGAAGATACAAGTTGAAGCACCTTTTCAAAGAGTCTCAATGAAAAATCTACCGTTTTGTGTATGCAGCTCCAATGCAGACCTATGGGTTTTCATAGAAAGTCTGATCCTGTAACCTGATCATGTGCAACCTGATAAACTTCCTACAATTTAGAAGTGAGATGTGGAGAAATGCAATGAAGGATCAGATAACTCCAGGATTGGTTGTAGTCTGTCACCGAGGAGACACACAGGGTGGTATTGGAGCTGTATACAATAAACAGTTGGAAGTTTTTTTTAATCAAGACTGTTTGCAAAATGGCTTCTTTTTGTATTTTAGATACATTGGGGATAGTGATGAGCGAGTATGCTTGTTGCTCGAGTTTTCCTGAGTATGCTCGGGTGGTCTTCGAGTATTTGGAAGTGCTCGGAGATTTAGTTTGTGTCGCTGCAGCTGCATGATTTGCGGCTACTAGACAGCCTGAATACATGTGAGGATTGCCTGTTTGTTAGGGAATCCCCACATGTATTCAGGCTGTCAAATAGCCGCAAATCATGCAGCTGCGGTGACAAACTAAATTCGGAGGACACCCGAGCATGATTGGTAAAACCTGAGCAACGAGCATACTTGCTCATTACTAATTGGGGGCAATAAAAAAATTGCTAAAGTATTAGCATCCCTTAAGGAAAGGAAAATGGTATTTTAATAAAGCACTGTAGATATTCCTCCAGGCACAGAAAAGGTTAAAAATTTCCCCTTGAAGATTTTTTTACCCCCCAAAATTACTTTGCGCTCACTCAATATCCAAAAACAGGGAAAATGTCTTCTGGAGTGGGACCATGGCGGGGGAGGGGACGGGGACATCGCCAGTTTGGAAATTAATGTTTTCATTACGCCTTGCTCTGGATTTACCAAAACATTGCCCAGGAATCCTTGTTCTGGCGCTGCGTCTCACACTCCAATGACCTCTAAGAATATGAAGGTCATCCCTGGGGTCAGTGGGGGGCACCATTGCCTGTTCCTGGCACTGGGATTTGTGTGGAACCCTGACAGATGCCCCCCGGACAGCGGTGCCGCCCTGCAGCTCGTGCCCCCCAGATGTGCCTTCTCGTGACTTTATTTCTCAATCTTTCCATCTTGTGCTGCGCTCAGGGATTTCTTGGAAGTTCAATGAAACTTGTAAAAGAAACATTGAAGATATTAAAATACTTGTTCTTTGAGTCAGAGCATGAAATTCGGAGCAAAGGAACAGGAGCCACAAAGCACTTTCCTTACAGGACGTGTAAACTTCTGCAACTGCTCTTCTTGTTGCTACAATGTGTCAAATACAAACAGAACTGCGGCTCCGAATGGTTCGGATCTTGTTCCGCTGTTTTGTGTTTACAGCCACTTTGCAATGGAAACTAAGGGAAGAAAGTCTTCGGAGGGGAAAGGTTTAACCTCTTCTGTGCTGTGGAGAGTACAATGTAATCCATCCCCAGCGGAGGGGATACAGTGGCCCCTATGTCCCCTTCCTGTGGGATATATTGGTGCAATAAAATAACATTATTATTCCCTTAAAGGGATCCTGCCTGTAACATTTTTTGCCATGCAAAGCTACATCGGCCATGCAGCAATATCAATGACCCCGATTTTGTCACAACCCATTTTATCCACATGTGCACTGGATGGAGAATTGAGACCCTAGCAGCCTACGCTCCTCTTCAATCCTCCCCACCCGGGGCCGCCCGCCGCTGCTTGATTGACAGCGGAGAATCTCTGCTGCCTGACAAAACCTCTGCTCTTAGATGAAATCTTGCGCACGCGCCATTCTCCTTTCTGGACGGCGCATGCACAGTACGAGAAGGAAGATCTGGGCAGCACGTGTCAGCGCACTGCGCATGCACCGGCCTAAAGATTTCAGCTGGGAGCAGAGGTGACGTCAGTCAGAAGAGACTCTGAAATTGTTGCACATACTGATTAGCAAAAAACGTTGCGGACAGGTTCCCTTCCAGGGGGTGTGCATACTTTTGCAACCAATTCATTAGTGTTCCGATGCATCTAAGCTAAAACAAAGGCAGCAATCTCTCAAACGAGGTGCTAAAATGACGACCTCAACCCTTTATAAAGGTAATCTGTGTCCGCAGCTCCTGTGCAGAGTAATATGTTTCCACGGTAACAGACTACCAATATCCCCATGTAGTCGTATGCTATAGTCATGTGTCTATAGAGGAGCAAAGCAAGAAGCATGGAACTGCAGGGTATGACTACTTGGGGACTGTAGTCTGTAACCAAGGAAACACACAGGTCTACAATGGAACTGCAAACACAAAACGGGAGATGTGTCATCGACTATTTGCAAAAATCACTTTGTTTAAAAAAATACAATGGAGCAATGAAAATAATTGCAAATGTCTACACACCTTTTATGGGGTTTCAATGTGACAAGCGCTCGATGTGTATAATCACGTTTCGGGTAGACGCCTTTGCACCCCCCAAGTTTTGCATTGGTTAACATGTCAGCGTACAGGCATACATGACGCGACCCTCTGGGGGACACAGACAGACGAGGACCCCTGTGCAAGAACAAGTATATATATGGGCCCCTTGCAGTCCAATAATTCATAATGCCCAATTCCTCCTGCTTTGGAGCTGGGTGTGGCCCCTGTGCAGCTGCACTTAATACATGTCCTATAGTGACCCCACATCACCAGGACCTTCCACACGTCACCACGCTGCGGGCCGCAGTCACAAGGGAGGACCTGTGAGCAGAACACCCTGTGCTGGGAGATAGAGGGAATCCCTCCCGCCAGCGCAGCTTCCTGTGACTCAGTAATGCCGCGCAGCAGCGGTTTCCTCTTTTTGGTCACAGGCCGTTATAAGTACATCTGGGCTTCATTAGCAGCAGAGGAGGAAATCTTACTATATCCAGAAAGCAAATGCTCACAAGAACAGTGAAAAAGGGCAAAAAAAAACATGAAAAGGTATAAAATGTCATAAAAAATAGAAAATCTGTCCGCTTACAGGGGATGCCCACCTTTCTTTGCAAGATAAAAATGATCCCAAGTTGGGACCCCCAGCAATCAAGTCTTTAGGGGACCTGAACACAGTAGTGCATTTCCTCTGCAGCGCCCCCACAGTTAAATTGAAGAATTACACAGCCCTCATTTAATTCAAGGGGCCATCCATGTCATGTATGGGATGTGCGGGGTCCTCCCAAGTGAGGGACGATCTTGTTGTTTCCCTCCACTTCTGAACGGAGACCCCTCTCTCTTCCATTTCCCAGGATTCCCCAGTAGGTTATTTGTTGTATACAGTTTTTTAAACCTGTAAAACCCTTGTAAAGAATTTTCTAAGATCCAGATTGTGATCAATACCGGAGAGGTGAGGGTCCTGTGATCGATGGGGTCCGGACATTGTGTAGTGGGTGTGCATGGTACTGCAGCACCCTGGCGAGGTGATCAGCGGACCCCCATCAATCTGATAATGGTCACCTATTCTAATGAGAGCTCAAAGATAGTAAAGTCCTGGGAAAAGCTTTCATGACCCATCTTTCCCAGTGTCCTGAATGGCAGCACGGCCTCCTCATTTCAGGCTACGTGCACACTGACTTTTTTCCGTTTTTTGATTGTTTCTTTTATGCTTTTCTGGTTTTGAAAAATGTCTGGAGGGAAAAAAGTCCATGTCCTCCCTTCTTTATAGCAAAAAGCCCTGAAGAGGCTTCTACTAGAACATTTCTTGGTTTTTACCACCTCAAAAAAAAATCCTGTGTGCCCATAAAGGACAATGAGTCCAACAGCGGCACGTGGCCGGACAGCTGCCAGGAGGAGTAATCTCAGCTGTCAGGGATCACCTGTCAATCACAGCCCTGCAGGATCACACTATCACACTCGCTCAGCAGGATCCGGTCTGGTTGTCGTGATGTTCCGCAGCAGCTGCAGGCTATCAGAGGACATGTGTCGTCGCACCCGGAGCAGCTTGTCACATGTGCCACCAGATAGTACAACAAGCACTGAGGCCAAATTCTCAGCAGGCCCCAGATGGCGGCTACAGAGTCAGAGGAGAAACAGAGCCGGAACGTGCCCCTCGCTCCACATGTAGCATTGATTTCTGAAGCATTAGCTCTATCTGAGACCAAGCATCGACCCCAGTGAGGACCCAAAGTACAGAGGGATCCGGCCATTCAAATCTGAACACAAGTTCATTGTCTATAGAAGCTCCAACACACGTACAATATAACCCTAAACCTGGGACCCTCCACAGTCAGGACCCCCACTCCACAATCAGGAACCGTGACAGTCTGAAT
This sequence comes from Oophaga pumilio, assembly GCA_009801035.1. Lineage (NCBI taxonomy): Eukaryota > Metazoa > Chordata > Amphibia > Anura > Dendrobatidae > Oophaga > Oophaga pumilio. The sequence goes on along the minus strand of VIAB01003003.1, from coordinate 139,334 downwards.
GGTCCCCCCCACCGGCTCCACAACCAGGACCTCCACCCAACAGTCTGGGGAGCCCCTGACTCCAGCAGTCCGCACATATACCCCCCCCGCCTCCACAGACCAGACCCCCAGCACAACCTGGTCCCCATCTGTTCCTAGCATAATCCATGGGTGACGGCGGCTGGCGAGCTCAGTATCGTTACCGAGGATATAACCAATGTATCTCAGAGATTGTTACGTTGTGTCATCAGCCCGGAGACTCTTCCTCCATTTATCGCACATTTCCTCCTCCTCCTCCCAGGATCTGCGCCATTTCTTATCACAGAAGCAATCTGGGCTTTATCATAATCATGGGGATTACAGGGGCTTCTTCTAGGATGTGGGCAAGACCAGACAACCAGGGCTTGTGAGACTGGTTAACGCCGTCCCTGGGGGGGAACGATGCCGGCGACATCTGGGAGACACAAAGATAGAGACACAAGCACAATAAACAAAAAATATACACACACCGCAGACACACAACACACTGCAGACACACAACACACACACCGCAGACACACAACACACTGCAGACACACAACATACACACCTCAGACACACAACACACACACTGCAGACACACAACATACATACCTCAGACACACAATACACACTGCAGACACACAACATACATACCTCAGACACACAATACACACCGCAGACACACAACATACATACCTCAGACACACAATACACACTGCAGACACACAACATACATACCTCAGACACACAATGCACACCGCAGACACACAATACACACTGCAGACACACAACATACATACCTCAGACACACAAAACACACTGCAGACACACAACATACATACCTCAGACACACAATACACACTGCAGACACACAACATACATACCTCAGACACACAATACACACCGCAGACACACAACACACACACCGCAGACACACAACACATACACACACACAACACACACTGCAGATACACAACACACCGCAGACAGCACATACACCGCTGACACACATTGCAGACACACAACACACACCGCAGACACACAACACACACTGCAGATACACAACACACCGCAGACACAGCACATACACCGCTGACACACATTGTAGATACACAAGACACCGCAGACACCAAACACATACACACACCGCAGACACACAACACAAAAGCACCAAAAACACAATGCAGACATTAAACACATACACCACATATACACCACACACACCGCAGACACTCAACACACACGCACCAAACACACACCGCAGACATATACACACTGCAGACACACACCGCAGACATATACACACTAGAGACACCGCAGACAAAAACACAACGCAGACACCAAACAGACCATGCAGACACCAAACACACACCGCAGACACACAACACACACACCGCAGACACACAACACACACTCACCAAACACACACATCAGACATATACACACTGCAGATACCAAACACACATAACACATATACAATACAGAACAGGCACAAAATAGATACAACGTGTCAGTCCAATGTAAACAGGCCAATAATAATCAGCATCATTTCCCAATTATCAGCCTATGTAAACAGGCTGGTAATCAGCTGATGTACAAATAAACCGCTCGTTCATTTTCGGAGAAATGATTTTTAAGCTTGCTTTAAAATAATCTTCTTGACAGTGCGTCGATTAGTGTAACCAGCACATGCTGCCGAGAACAATGTTATTCTATGCACACAGCAGTGCGGTCTACCTGGCACCTTGCATGTATGTAACTGCGGGTCGCTTATTGGCTGCGGTCGGCCCTTCTACATAGACCCATACATAGGTGAAAAATACACACGGCGCAGAAACAAAAAACAAGAGAAACAGGTGCAAAATAGATACATAACGCAGAAGAAACGAGCAAGACACATAACAGTTGCACAAGACACAAACAGAATTACATACACGTCAGACATACAAACAAGCTACAAATACAAACTAGATACAAGAGAGATAAATAGCGAATACACAAGATACAGATAAATAGTGCACAGCCGTCACACGTACTGCACTACTTCGCTCGTCCGTCACCAATTAGATCACACAGTGATTTGTTGCGTTACTGTGGGTTACATAATGGGGATTGTAGATTTACGAAAAACAATATTACGAACCCCCTACTGTAAAGTCTTAATAACTCCAAGCCAGCTAACAGGTTAATATGTAACTACAGCCTGTACAGACCTCGCTGCCTGTCCTCACCAGCTGTACTCTGCAGATTATGATACTTTATGACTTTCCAATGAACAATTAATTACTAAGTAAACAACCTATCTGTACTAATACAATTTATACAGGGTCACATCATCCAGAGCTGTACTCATAATTCTGCAGAAAAATCTCAGCATTCCCTGACTGATAATGCTTCCACGTTTTTCGTTCCAAGAAGGGTCTTCTGCACATCAGATGCTGTAAAGTCATCAGATATAGGAAAGACAAGAGCAGAATAGCGAGTGCAGCTCTGGAATATTACATACGCAGAAAGACCATTGTGAACGAACGCTCCTAGTGTAAACAGGCTGCCGATCATTTCTCCTGATGAACAAGCATTTTACTCATCAATTGGATGATCTTTAGCGCGACACAAAAGATCATTGTTCTTGGGAGCACACCGTTCTGTGTAAGCAGAAATCACACTGCACTAAAGAATCCATTACAGGCCATTCAGTGTCAATTCAGTGAGCAGAGAAGAAAATATTTACCTATAGGTTTATTGTTGAAAAGCCAATCACTGTTTTTTTAACGCTGTCGATCTGTTCTTGTAAAATAATCTTTACTCGGGATCAGTACTGTAATATATGTACACAGCGACTGCACCAGCAGAATAGTGAGTG
>VIAB01003003.1:88041-101122 GCA_009801035.1 Oophaga pumilio | reverse complement strand
TTCCCTTTTCTGACCTGTATACGGGGGTCCCGAGCAGAGTCCTCCTCTCTTTTGCCTGTATTTGTAGGGGTTGTTTCTCATTTCTTACATGTTTTGCGCTTGTTGCTGTAATTATCCTGACAGTTAATGTTACTAATTGACTCTGATCCTCTTTTTGGGAGGTGTCCCCTTGTCTCTGCCCTTGACATTCTCCTTCTTGTCTCCATGTAACACTAAATGGGTTCACATGATATGAAGTAACTACACAGATTGTCCTTAAAGGTGACATGACCTATAAATCTCCCTTTGGAAAAAGAGGTGTTCAGTGGTTTGTACTAACTGATAATCATACCACCAGTGTTTCTAAAGTTGGGCTTCCTGTGACGCAGCTGATACATGTGGCTGAGCACGAGTTATTCTCCCATTTCAGTATTCCTTTACCACCACCAGGGACTTGGCGTTCTACGTTCAGCAGCTGAGATGCAATTGAATGATTAAGCTTCTATACTGAGTTTTTCAATAACTCATTTTCCAGATCTCTGCTTGCTGTCAGTGAATGGGATCAATCATTGCTTCCAGATCTTGGCTTAGCTCTGCTTGTGCTGCTGATCTCGCAGAGCTGTAGTGCTGGTACTATAACGCTGCCCCAGTGACCATCTGCGTGGGGCGCACATGTTGCTATTGTGCCCACCATGGATCGAGTGCAATGCTTCCTAGAAAGGGGGAAGAGCTATGAGATGTAAGAGTGTAGAGGTCTGGGAGGCATTACCTGCTGTGGCTGATAGCAAAGAACACTAGATTACCTCAGCGTTTTGGATTTACAGATCTTTTTAATATGGAATTTGTAAGATGAATCTCTTTTTTTTTTTTTTTTATGTCACAGGGGTGAAGAATTATTCCAACTGGCCCACTATCCCACAGGTGTTCCTGAACGGAGAATTTGTGGGGGGCTGCGATATCCTCCTACAGATGCACCAGAGCGGAGACCTGGTGGAGGAGCTGAAGAAGCTGGGGATCCGCTCCGCACTATTAGACGCAGAGCCGAGCCAAGAAAAGAAGTAATGGGGGAAGCTCCGCCTGCGCAGTGAACTATTTATATGGACCCTCCCCTGAGGAGGCGACCTGTCCCGTCCGCACCGGAGAAGCCTTATGTTTTATGAACTGTTCAGCCATGGAGTCAGCAGGAGACAAAGCTCATGTCCTTACAGGGCAGGTCCATGCTTTATCTGTAGAGAAGGATTGTCCGGATACTGACCAGAGGGATGTAATGATCGCACTAGATGCAATTAAAGTATAATTATCTAGAATTATCCGCAGCCGCCCTGTGTCGTGTCTACAGACATTGTCATGTCACTGATTTCTATTGGAAGAGAAGTTAGCTACTTCCTCCCACACTGAATTCACTTTGCAACTACTACTCCCATCGTTTATTGCACATTTTACAGAAAGATTTAATCCTGTACAGTAAGGGGGGTCTCGCAGCTGCTGAGGATAGGCTCAGTGGGAAAGGCTTAATTAAAGGGATTGTCTCCATGGCTAGTTGGGATGTAAATATCTAATGAAGAATAGGGCTGTCACATTTTGAGCGTTATCCCCATTGTGGTCATCTCCAATCTACCGCAACCAGTATAATAATCTTTATATAGCGCCAACATATTCCACAGCAGGGGATCCTGACTAATGGGGGAAAAAACAGGTTTCCAGGAAACGTGGCCGTTAGGAAAAGTCTGATTAGGGGACATGATGGATGGCCCCGCTTAAAACTGAGGGATGGTGGGAATCAGATTATAGAGATTAGCGCATTCCAGGGAACTGGAGCAGCACAAGGAAAGTGGAGGGGGGAGAGGGAGGCTCAGATTGGTGGACGGGCGGGGTCCTGCCCCTTACCTGGAAAGCTGAGGTCAGGGGAGAGAAGGATTGGGCTGATCGCCTTCAATATGACTCATCCTTAATGTAACTGGGAGATAAGACTAGTACAGGGGGGACAGAGTATGATGCCGGACAGGAGGGATGAGTTTCGGGACACTGGGGAGGGTTTTTGCCTTCACCTGATTTAGATACGTTCGGCGCATTTTCTGCACCAATAGTTGACAAGATGCAGATTTTTGCTCTTATAAGTCAGGCAATTTTCAGAATTCTTGATTCCGTATAGGACAGAGTGTTCTCCCATTACTGGCAAGTTACAGGGAAAAATCTGCATTTATGTCTTTTTGAGGGGAAAAAAAAAAAAAAACTTTTCCCGTCTGGAAGAAATTTTTAACTACTTGACAGAATCAATTGACTTACGGGTAGAGTTTTGCATTTGGTTTCTTGGTCTCGTTCCTCTTCTCATCTCAGGAAATCTTTAATCTGCTCGCTGCACACTTGACGGTCGTCCTACACGCCCTCGCTGCTCGCTGGAGATAGCGATTCACTGCCGAGATAATGGCGACGGCCGTCAGTTATGAGGAAGCTGCCGAGAGCGGTGCTGATCCACAAGGGGGATACATCCCAACCTGAGCACATAAGACACTTACATTTTCTGGCTCCTTTAAGAGTGATGTCTGCTCTCGAAACTTGTGGCTTTCAATCCGGAGTAATGGAGCTGGCCACACATGCTGGTGATTCCCAGTGTACAACCCCCAGGCTATTCTTATACTGGCCATATCCAATCAGTGTTGGGGCTGGCATATCCCTTTAAAAATGTAGACACTTTGGCAATATTATTGCATTATCTTTCTTTTTTTTGTCCCCCACATCTGCTCTACATTGCTCTCCCAGCAGATGGCGCTGTGGCTGTGTAAGTTTAAGGAAAGGATTTGCTGCCACCTGTGGTAAAAAGAGGTATAGCACCTGATGAAAATGGCAATCTCCAATTTGTGGCTCTTCAGATTTTAAAAACTATGACTCTCATCGTGAATGCTGGAAGTTGTAGTATCACAGTAGCTGCAATGCCCCAGGTGACGGCTTTGCATTTTAATTAAATCTAATAAAATCCCCCCCCCCATGCGATATATCGCTAAACTGATCAGGAGCCTGGCAAAACAGAGTGCTGACCTCTCCGGCACGGCTGCAGTAGCCCAGTTTCTTATTCGTGCCTCTCGCAGGGATTTACTTAAGATGCTGATTACCAGATCTGGTCTCTGATCAATAGGTAAATTGATCTCGAGTCTCGCGGGATCATCTGAATCTATAGAATTGATTTGGAAAAATCTGAATTTAAATATTTAAAGTGACAGTATGTTCTCCAATTGCAGTGTGACAGGCTTAACCTCTTCACTCCTGACCATTCATTATGTCTTATTGCGGACCTATAATACATCAAGAGCATTAGTCTGTCTGCATTTCTCACAGCTGAGTGTTTGTTACAATTGTATCAAAGTCTGGACAATCATCTGAAAGAGCAATAGTCTAAACCCCAGGTGGATGTACCGTATATACTCGAGTATAAGCCGAGATTTTCAGCCCATTTTTTAGGGCTGAAAGTCCCCCTCTCGGCTTATACTCGAGTCATATACCAGAGGGTCGGCGGGGGAGGCGGAGCGCAGCTGTCCTATATACTCACCCCCTCCTGGCATGGTCTCTGCAGCCCCCCTGCTTCTCCCACGGTCTCCGGCGCCTGTTCAGCGGTCACGTGGTACCGCTCATTAAAATCATGAATATGCGCATATTCATTACTTTTATGAGCGGTACCACGTGACCGCTGAAGTTAGGCATAGCCGCCGGAGACCGTGGGAGAAGAGCAGGGGCTGCAGAGACGCTCCAGGAGGGGGTGAGTATAAGCGATATTCACCTGTCCCCGTTCCACCGCTGCGCGCTGCTGTGTCCTCGCGTCCTCTAGCTGTGAATGTTCAGGTCAGAGGGCGTGATGATGTGGTTAGTGCACGCCGCGCCCTCTGCCTGAGCATTCACTGCCGGAGGACCCGAAAGACAGCGGCGTGTAGCGGTGGACCAGGGACAAGTGATTATCGCCGGGGCCCTGAGCCAGTGGTGACACCGACACCTGTCCCCAGTAGCGCGCCGGTGTCCCCACCTGCTCAGGACACCAGCACCTGACCCCCCAGCGACAAGAGGTGAGTATGTCATTATTTTTTTTATTTGCAGCAGCATATGGGGCATAATATATGAGCAGCATATGGGGCATAATATACTGAGCATCTTATGGGGCCATAACCTTTATGGAGCAGCATATGGGGCATATTCTATGGAGCATCTCATGGGGCCATTATTAACCTTTGTGCAGCATTCTATGGGGCTCCTGATTCAATATGGATATTCAAAAACATTTAACCTACTTTAATTTTACTTTTATTGGTATCTATTTTTATTTTTGACATTTACCAGTAGCTGCCTCATTTCTTCCCTAGGCTTATACTCGAGTCAATGAGTTTTCCCAGTTTTTTGTGGCAAAATTAGGGGGGTCGGCTTATACTCGGATCAGCTTATACTCGAGTATATATGGTAATTTACCTGCACTGATATACTGTAACAAACAGGAGCAAAGGAACATTTGTGCTGCTGAAGTGTGTTGTCTACATTGGATACAATTGTAACAAACCCTCTGCTAACACTGGCAGAACGGAGTTTCTTAAATCTTGTCATTCACTGACAGTAAGCAGAGATCTTAAAGTAAAAAAATCAAAGCATAAAAAGTCCAGTTTCCTGTTGTACCTTGTCTGTGCTGTACAAAAGGACCGAGCTAGGGCTGATCTGCAGGATACTGTCTGACTGATGGAAATAAGCAGAAGTAAAGTGACGGATGAGTGACAGGACGCAGCCTGGAGCTGACAGTATCCACCCGGCTGCTGCCACCAGTCATCCCCAGCTCACAGAATTTACTAATTTACTCGGAAATATTTATATTCCCTGTCACACAGATCCTCGAGATTAAGAGGAGCGTCACAAACTCAACGACTCCGCTCGGTTTCCTCCTGTGATCCATCGGTTGCAGGGGCGATTCATCGTGTCCTTTTCAGACAATTTATATGCATTGTATTATTGTGTTATTACATATACAAATAATGAAGACACCTCAGTTGTAAGTACAGTAGTGTTCAAAATAATAGCAGTGTGTTCAGAAACACGAGTTATCACACAATCTTATACTAGTTCTTATTTCCAGCATTGGGAACATTGCACACTGGTTTCTAATACAAAATATAGAGAGAAATGTAGATAATTTTTGGCTACTTTACAGAAAATAACAAAAATGAACATTGGGCCGTTCTTTTGTATTTTTTTTGTGGATTTATGATTCCTGTTAATCACTAACCTAGTATTTAGTTGTTGCCCACAGTTTATTTTAGAATGTTGCATATAGTCACCCAACTTCTGTCCCCTGTCACCTGTTATTCCAGCCCAGAATGCTCGGACTGCATCCCACAATTTATGGCATTTGTTGGCTTTGCCTCAGAAGCAGCATTTTTGATGTCACCCCACAAGTGTCCTACTGGATTAAGGTCCGGGGATTGGGCTGGCCACTCCATAACCTCAATTTTGTTGGACTGGAACCAAGATTTTGCTGGTTTACTGGTGTGTTTAGGGTCTTGTCTTGTTGAAACTCCCATTTCAAGGGCATATCCTCTTCAGCGTAAGGCAACATGACCTCTTCAAGCATTTTAATACATGCAAACTGGTCCATGATCCCTGGTATGCGGTAAATAGGTCCGGCACCATAATGAGAGAAACATGCCCATGTCATGATGCTTGTACCACCATGCTTCACTGTATTCAGAGTGTACTGTGGCTGAATGCAGAGTTTGGGGGTCGTCTGATGAACTGTCTGCGGCTCTTGGACCCAAAAAGAACAATTTTACTTTCACCAGTCCACAATGTGTCTCCATTTCTCTTTAGGCCAGTTGGTGTTCTTTGGCAAATTGTATCCTCTTCAGTACATGTCTTCAGTACAGTGGGACTTTGCATTAGAATGGTAGTCTTCCGTTTTCTTCCACGTCTCTCTGGTTTGGCTTTCCATTATAAAGCATTAGAGATCATGTTAGCTGAACAGCCTCTCATGGTCTGCACTTCTTTATATGTTTTACCCTCTCCAATCTACTTTTTAATCACAGTACACTGTTCTTCTGAACAATGTCTCTTAACGACCCATATTTCACAGGCTTTCAACGATAAATGCGTGTACAACATGTCCTGGCTTCACCCTTAGATAAGGGCCACCTGATTCACACCTGAATCTTTACAGAATGATTGACCTCACTGATTCATCTCCACACTGCTATTATTTTGAACGCACCACCTTTCAATTAATTATTCTAATACACAGAATCAAAAACCTGCAGATCATGAATGTGGAGTCTGGGGGTTTTCTTAGAACCTACAGCACCAACTGGTAAATTGTTTGACATGTGGTAATATGATTTAAACCAAAAACTGTTTAATCTGGTTAGTCATATTGGACTGATGTGTTTTACAGTGCCAAGTAAAGACGGGCTGTACAGTGCAGCAGATAATAACCCTTCTGTGAGGGATGGGGGGATTTAATGGCAGCTTACAATCCTGAAAACGTGTAGCTGTAACATGTCACCTGGCTCAGCAGGTGGTGCAGCCTTCTCTGCTTCAAGAAAGAAATTCACACCTCCACCAGTTTAGCTAGTATCCAAACCATGCGGAATAACTACTCTGTTCAGACAGCTAGGATTTAATAAAGACTTAGGAATAGGACTTATCCTACATCCTAGCCACACACCAGTTACATTTTCGAGAACCCTTGAATGGGCCCAATGCCTTCTTGGGTCTCAGGGAGTAAAGGAGTTATGTAAAGCCTGAAGCAGCAGGCGGCACAGCCTCCCTTGGACTCGCACCTTGAGCTGGTAGTCTGGGACCAATGACAGCTGTATCGGGTAACGGTCCAGCAAGGTTCACTGGCTGCTTAGCCTAGGGGCCGAGAGTTAAGTGGTACCTTTATCCATTCATTGTGGAGTTGTTGCTGATTGCACATGAAATTCTGATGCCGTTAGTGCAACACCTGTCAGAGGCTGGGGAAGGTGGGGCAGTGCCCCAAAGCGCCATTGGTAACTCTGCCCATTATTGAAGAGCCTTTCAGGAGAGTGGCTGTGGATTTGGTTGGCCTGATGGCCACTCCCAGCAGCTCCAGCAAATGCTTTGTACTGACGGTGGTAAACTATGCCACCTGGTACCCGGAAACGATAGCCTTGTCTTCCATTTTGGCCGACAAGGTGGCCACTCGTAAACTGGAGATTTTTTCTCAACTGGGTTTCCACCCAAGAAATGGTTACTGATTGGGGGATCTAGTTCATATCGCAGTTGATGGTGTCCCTCTAAGCAGATACAGGTGCAACATCTGGTTACCAGCCCGTAGCAGACCAACGGCCTGTGCGATCAGTTCAATGGCACCCTGAAGCAGATGCTTAAGATGTTGATCGACTCTCACAGGCGTGACTGGGAGCGGTACCTCCCACACCTGCTATATGCCTACCGGGCGATGTATACAGTAGACCTCTGGTTCTGGTGAAAGAGGTCTGGGTAGGAGGCTTAGGCAGCCCTGGATCGTCGGTCATTGAGTATGTTGTGCGCTTGCGTGACCAGGTGAAGACCTTGGTGCTGCTGATGTACAATAATATGATGTGAGCCCAGCAAATACTAGGGAGAGGACCTACCAGGTGGGTTTAAAGGTGTGGGTACTGGCCTCTACCCCAGGACAACCTTAGGTGGCCTGGGTAGACCCCTACCTCGTGCATCAGCAGCTCAATGCCGTAACGTACCTGTTCACCTGGAACCACGCTCAGGGAAGCCGGAAGGCCTTCCTGCACCCTCCCCATATGTAACCTGCCAGAAAAGGGAGAGGTGAAGACCCTCCCAAATATGCTCACCCAGGCTAGGACGGGTAGGACCATGTGGAGGTTGGCAATCAGCTCTGGTCCATGGTCCCAGGTGTGTACAAATGTACACCCCTTCTGTAATTTGTTCGGCTTTCAGCATATTGGGTTTCCCTGGAGGCGCAGCAGCACACACACCACCAGGTTGACGAGATGCTGAAGCTGGGGGTCATCCTACCATCCAGCAGCACTGTATTGCTAAGTTTTAACACTAAGGTTCAGATACGGCTTTAAAGAAAGCTACTACTTGCGATGTAACGCAATTTTATTTTAAAGTACAAAATTAAAGGAATAGTATGATTGAATAGTATGATTGCGTACACTTTTGTATATTTTAACATACAAAGGTTAAGTACATATAAAGATTAAATACATTTAATGATTAAATACATAAACTCACATCATCCATCAACAAGAGGCTTTTAAAGCATCATCCGTCTGGAATGAGAAGCAACACCAAGACAGAGAACCCCTGGGAAGTTCACAACACTGCATGGGCGTCCCCAATCATACAGGTATCAACACTGTACATGTACAGTTACCCAAGTTTTTGCTTCTGTCTTAGTCATGTTTCTCTGGCCTTATATAGTGATTTGCACTATGTGATTTGCACCCTGCCCTTCAAGTGGCCAGCTTTCAAGGTAGGATGAACCGAGACACCAGGCGAACATCAAACGATGAGAAAAGCCCACATGGATTTAGATAAAACCACCACAGACAGAGGTTAAGGCACTGTCACACTTAGCGATTGCACTAGCGATCACGACAACGACTCAACCTGGCGAGATCGCTAGTGCGATCGCTATGTGGTCGCTAGTTAGCTTCCAAACACAAAGATCTCATCAGCGATCTGTATAACAACCTCTGCGGTCGTTGGGAAAACCTAGTCCCACCTGCGACGCTGGTAAAGTCGTTCATAAAGGGTGTCATACTCAGCGATTCAGACTCACCAGTGGGACACCAACGACCAAAAAACTGCTCAGAACGTTCATAAGCGATCAGCGACATCTCAGCAGGGGCCACATCGCTGCTACATGTCACACACAGCTAAGTCGCTAACGAGATCGCTACTGCGTCATAAATCGGTGACTCTTTAGCGATCTCATTAGCGATCTCGCTTAGTGTGACATTACCTTTAAGTAAACCTTCATGTTTTACAATAACAAACAACAAACATATGGGAGCTTAGAACTGTTTGTGAGGTGAAAGGGTTTCAGGTAATAAGTAAACAGTTCTCAAGATTGTGTCACAATAAGAATTGTCTGTCTGGAAATGTAAATGAATGACCAGCAATGCTGCTCTGTAAAGGTACTGCCACACTAAACAATATCGCTAACGGGATCGCTAAAAAACGTCACTACTTAGCGATCCCTTTAGCGATGTTGCTGTGTGTGGCAGCTTCCGGCGACGAGCTTCCTGCTGGGATCTCGCTCGTCGCTGGAAACGATCCGGACCCTATTCTCGTCGCTGGCGCTCCCGCTGGGTGAGTATGTATCGCTGTGTGGCACCTTTTCTTAGCGATTTAGCGGTACTTTTGTACCGCTAAATCGCTAAGAAGATCGCTAACGGCGATAGCGTCGTTAGCTATATCGCTAAATGTGGCACACATTTAGCGATATTAAAACGATCCCGCTAGCGATCTCATTAGTATGCGCCGCTAACGAGATCGTTAGCGGGAGCGTTTAGTGTGGCAGTACCTTAATGGTCTAAATTCATTCTGTATATTTCAATATGGACTCAAAATAGCCATTTTTATATTCACACTACAAGCGCTTTGCCCTCGCCCGTAGTTCTGAAGAAGGTCCGGGCAACCTGCATGGACTACAGTGCGTTTAACGCTGTCACAGTCACCGATGCGTACCCAATGCCATGTATCGATGACCTGCTCAATCAGTTAGCTGGGACCTGGTTCCTGATCTAAGCCGTGGATATTGGCAGATTCCCCTAATCCGTGAGGCGCGGGAATGCTCTGCCCTTATCACCCAATTTGGATGAGTCCACAGTGATGCCATTTGGCAGGAAGAATGCCCCTTCCACTTTTCAGCGGATGATAAACACGTTGCTCAAGGGACTTGAAGGGTACGTGTCTGCGTGCCTGGACGACATTGCCATTTTCAGTCCCACCTTGGAGAATTACCTAGACCATCTTGCATGGGTGCTCAGACAATTCGCTGGGCAGGCTTGACCATTAGGCCGGAAAAGTGCCAATTTTATATGAGTGAGGTCTACTACCTGGGACAACGGGTAGGCGGGGGAACTCCAAAGCCAGAGTCCGGGAATGTGGATGCTATCGCATCCTGGCCCACCCCCAGGACCAAGAAACAGGTGATAGATGGATATAACTTGGCACTCAGACAGGGTTGCAGTGCATGACAGGGTTTGTTTATTTAGGCAGTCAATAGTTAACTGGTTTTCATCTTGCAATTAGATCTTCATCAGAACTGATTGCCACTAGTTAAAGGGTGTGCTGCTTGAGATAGTCTTTCTTCAACAAGAAACAGGTGGTGTTCTTCCTGGGTACCTCCGGGCTCTATAGAAGATTCCTTTCCCACTATAGTAGCCTGGCGAAGCCCCTGACGGACCTCGTCAAGAAGAAGCTGCCCTACGAAGTCAATTGCGGTCTTCCGAGCGCTGAAGACCGCCCTTTACAGCCTCCCAGTACTACAAGCAGCCAACTTTACACTGCCATTTGTAGTACAGACTGACGCCAGTGACTTTGGCTTTGGTGCTGTACTCAGCCAGGTAGACTATACTGGCCACGAACACCCCGTTTTATATCTGAGAAGGAAGCTTCTACCGAGGTAGGTGGCCTACTCCACTATGGAGAAGGAATGTCTGGCAATTGTTTGGGCCTTGCAGCATCTGCAGCCATACTTGTACAGATGCCAATTCACCGTGGAAGAGGACCGCAACCCTATCAGCTGGTTACCATATCCAGAATGAATGGGAGGTTGCAATGCTGGAGCCTTGTGCTCCAGCAATACCAGTTCGCCATTCGCCACAACAAGTGACATGACCATGGTAATGCCGACAGGTTATCCCGATGAGGGGAGGTTGCGGATAGGCAAACACCAGAAAATGCTGCCCCCTAGTGTCCTCTAAAAGGTGAGTTGTAAAGGATGGTGGGATTTAATGGCAGACCACAATCTTCTTGAAAACATGCGTAGCTGAAACAGGACACCTGGCTCAGCAGGTCTCCCAGCCTTCTCAGCTTCAAAGAAGAAATTCACCCCCCACCAGCTTAGCTGGTATCCAAACCATGCAGTGTAACTGCTTTGTTCAGACAGCTAGGATTTCATGAGAATACGGACTAATCGTATGTCCTAACCACACACTGGTTACATTTTCAAGATCTCTGGAATGGGCTGAACACGTTCCAGGGTCTCTAACCCGCTAAAGCACTCCAAGGTGTGCAGATGTGTAAATTGGCTAGTAGGAGCCATGTAGCGAATCTGTGTTTGGTCTCAACGCGTAGCAGGAGATTAACCGGATCTGATAGTGCCAAAACTGCCTCTCTAGGACTGTCCATTAAGGAGTTATGACCCATCTTAGGTTTTGTCGTTTTTAGCTGCCAGTTGCAATGGGAGGGGAGTTAGGTCCAACCCAGGGGACAGGAGGTGAGTGAACCCAAGGGGTTAAATGCTCCTGTAAAGTATGGCCTATTGCTTTTCTGTGGGGATTTTGCAACAACATGTGTGAGGAGAAGTCAAAGAACAGAGGTGACCACTAGCCTCCCATTTCGCAGCCCCTTCCCCACAAACTAGGCCTTTCATCTGACTGGTAACTGACGTTTATAAACTGCATGCTTTGTCCTACCACTATTGTATTTGCATATCTGATCATCATATATGTATAACCATTGTGTATATAATGTTTTGTCTAGTATGCTCTTAAGGCGATTAAATATATAATTTAATCTTGGGCTGCCATTTTATCTCGATCCACAAGTCCACGATCTCGGCTTAATTTTTCATGGTACTGGGGATGATTTCTGGTCTGATATAATCCCGTTAACGGACCGGGCTTATATCCAACAAGAAACTGGTGGCAGTCCTACCGGGCTGACCAGGCGCTGTTGACTGGTTCTAGTGAAAGGGGACTCTTAGCCTGTCAGGGCTGTGAGCCAGTGAAGTTCCACGTCAGTGACTGCATGGGCCACATCCTCTCACTCGCCGTGCGTCCCTGGGTCTATGTGGACAGGGGGTGTCTGTGTAAAACTGTGTCAAGCTGACCTTACGTGTCCCCAGGGGGTGCAGAAAGTCACGTTGGTGCAAGTGAGGGGAGCGTAGTACGTGATCGTTTGTATGTAATAGTGATGTCAGGTGGGCTGGAGAGGTGCCTTTTCTTCACATGTGATGGCAGCAGTAGGATTCTGCGTCATCTCTCTGGTGTTAGCCTTCACACCCTCTATATATAATGTACTGTGAGAGTGCCCAGCAGTGCTAAACTGCAATCGTCTGCATGTCCTGACATCTTTCAATCATAGCTACGATGCTCTGCTTGTCCTGTCACCTTGCTATCGTAGCTGCGACGCTCTGCATATTCTGGCTGCTTTCTATCATAGCTACGATGCTCTGCATATCCTGACACCTTTCTATTATGGCTACGATGCTCTGCTTGTTCTGTCCCCTTTCTGTCATAGCTGCGATGCTCTGCATATTCTATCATAGCTGCGATGCTCTATGTGTCCTGATCCCTTTCTATTGTAGTTGTGATGCTCTACTTGTTCTGTCCCCTTTCTATCATAGCTGTCATGCTCTGCATGTCCTGACCCATTTCTATCGTAGCTGCGATGCTCTGCATGTTCCGACAACTTTCTATTATAGCTGTGATGTTCTGCGTGTTCTGTCACCTTTCTATTGTAGATGTGATGCTCTGCGTTTTCTGGCCCCTTTCTAACATAGCTGTCATGTTCTGCATGTCCTGACCCCTTTCTATCATAGTTGTGATGCTCTATGTTTCCTGAAACCTTTCTGTTATGGCTGAGATGCTCGGCTTGTCTTTACCCCTTTCAAGGATAGCTGTGATGCTCTGCATGTTTTGTCCCCTTTCTATCATGGCTGTGATGCGCAGTGTTTTCTGTCCCTAGCCTATCATAGCTGTGATGCTCTGCGTTTTCTGGCCCCTTTCTATCGAAGATGTGATGCTCTGTATTTTCTGGCCCCTTTCTATAATAGCTGCTCTGTGTGTCTTGGCACCTTTCTTTTGTAGTTGTGATGCTCTGCGTGTTCTGGCCTCTTAGTATCATAGATACAATGCTCTGTATTTTA
>VIAB01003003.1:50269-65754 GCA_009801035.1 Oophaga pumilio | reverse complement strand
TCGGAGCATCGTTCCGGATGCTTCTGGCCCATAACACAGCCCAACACTGCAAATGCCTGTTGCCAATTATTCATGTTTTGCGCTGATTTAGATCTACTTCTATCATATATCCCCCCTCCTGTCCTCCTATCTATATCAACGTTCTGTTGATCGGCTGACAATAGCGACCATATGTCAATGTAGTCATTATTCCAAATTTTTTCCTTTGTCTCCTGGTCTAAGTGTGCACCAAGCGGGCTGATCCCGCAGAAAAAACCTTCTTTGTGCAAACTTGCTGACTGAAGCGTAGTGTTGCTTCCAGCTGTACCGCTTGGTTGCGGTAAGCGTTGCATCAGCTCCTTAATTGCTGAGGATAGCTCGTTCTCCCTTGAAATCAAACCGTTTTACGTTAGATACTCATTGTTATTTGAACACTCACCGCTGTGTGCTGTAGGAGGAGTGATGACCGATGCAGGTGGAACTCCGGATCCTGCTAGTGCGATAGACTGGTTAATGCGGTGGCTGGAAGGCCCGGGGGAAGGAGAAGCATCTTCCCGGCTGAAAGCCACATTTGAAACGTGTAATGGAATATCGTGCGCTAGAACCGGAGTGAGACCAGGTGATGGCAGAACTCCAGCTCCGTTTTGCGCTAGAGCAGGAGTGAAGCCTAGTGATGGCGGAACTCCAGCTCCGAGTTGCGCTAGAGCAGGAGTGAAACCTAGTGATGGCGGAACTTCTGCTCCGTGTTGGTTGGTGGTCTGATGGTTGCAGAGGCTGGAAGCCCTGGGGGATGGGTGTCCCCGGGTGATAGCCTCCGAAGGGACACGTAACTTTTGGCGTTAGCTGCATGACCAATGCCTCCTATCGGGCCGCCGTGACGCCTCGGATTCTCCTGATGTTGACGTTGATTGTGATGCGCGATATCTGCGGCGATTAGTGTGAGAACTGCGCCTGCGACCTCCACGTGGCGGGCAACTCTTAGAGGGATGGTGAGAGTGATCGCGGGAATCTTCGGAGGATTGGGAAGACGTGTGGCGTCTACGCCAACGTCTGTTGCGGCTATGGGTGGTGCTCGGGGCTTGCGAATCCGTATCCAGGGGCAGGGGTGGGTTACAACAGCTTCCATTGACTGCTGGAGGGGAAAGGAAGTTGCTGACCAGAATACCTAGATTTATCCCCTGTAGGTGTGGCCGCAGATACCTTCCCCTCCGAGGTCACTGGACAGCTGGACATCCCCAATTAGTACATCACCAATGGAAGTGGTGCGAGGGGGGGTGAATTGGGCACGGACCGTATTCCACTAGCATCCATCTTATAGGCTTCCCAGTCAGATGCACCTTCCTTAATCAGTACAGTGCCTGCCAGAATAGTGAGTGCAGCTCTGCGGTATAATACAGGAGTTAACTCAGGATCAGTAATGTAATGTATGTACACAGTGACTGCGCCAGAAGAATAGTGAGTGCAGCTCTGGGGTAAAATACAGGATGTAACTTAGGATCAGTAATGTAATGTATTTACACAGTGACTGCACCAGCAGAATAGTGAGTGCAGCTCTGGGGTATAATACAGGATGGAACTCTGGATCAGTACAGGATCAGTAATGTAATGTATGTACACAGTGACTGCACCAGCAGAATAGTGAGTGCAGCTCTGGGGTATAATACAGGATGTAACTCAGGATCAGTACAGGATCAGTAATGTAAGGTATGTACACAGTGACTGCACCAGCTGAATAGTGAGTGCAGCTCTGGAGTATAATACAGGATGTAACTCAGGATCAGTAATGTAATGTATGTACACTGTGACTGCACCAGCAGAATAGTGAGTGCAGCTCTGGGGTATAATGCAGGATGTAACTCAGGATCAGTAATGTAATGTATGTACACAGTGACTGCAGCTCTGGAGTATAATACAGGATGTAACTCATGATCAGTACACGATCAGTAATGTAATGTATTTTTGTTACAAAGAAAAACTATAAACTCCGACATGACATGAGCGAGGCTGGGAAGTATGGGATTTCTGTGTTCAGTCGCTCTCGTCTTATTACTAACTGGTCTTCGCTTTGATTCCAGCAGAACAGAGCAAACTAGACGGATTTCGGTACGGTCAGCAGTGACATCACGTTAGCTCGATAATAGAGGAGAAGGTTGAGAACTGTCAGTTCTTGAGGAGAAAATCCTCCTGCGTTGAGAACAGAAAAATCCCATTGATCCGGCTACAGAAGATGTGTGGACGCACCTCTAGTCCTCCTATGTGTATATTGTATTGATACAGTAAAATTTATAGGAACCTCTAAAAAAGTTGCTCAGCAATGATAGAAAGGTTTTATGACATGCGGACCATCACAGTTTTGATAAAAAGTTGTCAGGACAAGCAGAGCATCACAGCTATGATAGAAAGGTGTCGGACACACAGAGCATCACAGCTATGATAGAAAGGTGTCGGACACACAGAGCATCACAGCTATGATAGAAAGGTGTCAGGACATGCAGAGCACACAGCTATGATAGAAAGGTGTCAGGACACGCAGAACATCACGGCTATGACAAAGGTTTCAGGACACACAGAGCATCACTGCTATGATAAAAAAGGTTGCAGGACATGCAGAGCATTGCAGCTATGATAGAAAGGTGTCAGGACATGCAGAGCATCACAGCTATGATAGAAGGGTTTCAGGACATGCAGAGCATCGCAGCAATGATAGAAAGGTGTCAGTATACGCAGAGCATTGCAGCTATGAAAGAAAGGTTTCAGGACACGAAGAGCCTCGCAGCTATTATAAAAAGGTTTCAGGACATGCAGAGCATCGCAGCTATGATAGAAAAGTTTCAGGACACGCTCAGCATTGCAGCTATGATAGAAAGGTTTCAGGACATGCAGAGCATTGCAGCTATGTTAGTGTGGAGCCCCAGCTGTGACTAAATCCACATTTCCAGAAGGGTGCACTGACAGAGGACCCCACTAGAGGTCAATATGCACACACACATTCCAGCTTACCTTAGGAGACCAATAGAGGGAGCTGGTTGCAGGCACACATACACTCAGTTTTAGTTTCACTTTGCCTCAGAAAAGAATGACTTTGGAGAGAAGAGTTGGAGCAGCTCACGGAGCAGCTCAGATAAGATCAGAAGAGAGAAGTTTAGCTCAGTTCTGAGCCGCAGCTCGGTCATAGAGAGAGCTGCTTAGAGCCTATACATGGAGGCTAGTACGGGTGTGTACTGAAAATCACCCTAGTCTGGTCAGAGCTAAATCTGAAGCAAATCTGACTAAGAAGCGTGCCGACGCTTAGAGAGCGGCGAAGAGGCAGCTTGCCTGCTGCCAATGTGTGTTGTGAGCAGGACCCGGGTAGGGTCGAAGGCAAGTGGAAGCAGAGGGAAAAAGGAGCATTAATAGCTCTCCCTAATAAGTCACCGGACATCGGGGTCCGAGCCTTTAAGGATTTCTACAACCTTGAGGAGAACACCGAAGTTCCTGTAGGACTACAAGTCCCAGGGTACCACAGAGCTGTTAATCAACAGGACCAGGAGGACGGAGTCGGCTTGATCAGCCTGAAAAGACTTGTTCTACCAAAGAGAAGGTCCAATCACCAATTCAGCCAGGTACAGAACAGAGACAGAGTCAGACTTAGTTACATGCAGGTCAGGACTGGATCACACAGTGCAAAGTACAGGAGGCCATATACCTACCCGTGGGGAAGTCTGAATGTGCATCCTTCGCCTCACAGTGCTCCGGGGACATACCTGCAACATCTACAAGTAAAGGTATGGAAAGAGACTGCATTGTGTGTGACTGAATTCTTATCTGCACCCTGCATCACCACCATAGACTTTGAGGGACCAGTCCCACCTGTGGGGGACTTAACATCTAGCTGCCATAACATCCCCTCAGAGATCTACCCTGCAGCGCTGGTCAATCAGATCAGAAACCACAGGTGGCGTCACGAATTATTCTAATCTACAATCCCCTGTAAATATCCCCCATTGCATGACCGCCAGGGCCACGGACCGAGCTCTGCTGCCAGTGACAATTCCCATAGATTTCCATGGGCTCGGTTCCGAGTACCCCATAGCTCTGGTACCCACACATGTGGTGCGCGTCATCTGAAAGGGGTCAGGATACACAGAACATCGAAGCTATGATAGAACGGTTTCAGGACATGCAGAGCATCACAGCAATGATAGAAACTTGTCAGCACATGCAGTGCATCACAGCTTTGATTGAAAGGTTTCAGGACATGCAGAGCATCGCAGCTATGATAGAGAAAAGTGTCAGGACATGCAGGGCATTGCAGCTACAATAGAAAGGTTTTAGGGCATGCAGAGCATCACAGCTATGATACAAAGGGGTCGGGCCTTGAAGAGTATCACAGCTACAAGAGAAAGGTACGAAGGTGTTTTCATACTGTCGCAGTTTAGTCTACACAATTTTAACCCCTGGTAGGTCGCCTCCCCTTGTTTACGTCGGGCTCCGGCGCTGAGCCTGCACATTTTCCGGCACATGACAGCCGATTTCATCAGCTGATGTGTCCCTAACAGCCACGGGTGGAATCGCGATACACCCACAGCTGTTAATACGTTAAATGCCACTGTCAATCTTTGCACGTCAGTAGCTCAGGCCAGCGGCGCCCCCTCACATGATTGCGTTGCGCCGATGGGTTGGCATGACAACCCGGGGTCTGCAGGAGACCTCTGTGGTTGTCTTTGCCTGATGACTATGAGCGCTTCTCAGCGGTCGGCGTTCATAGCAGATGATCATTTCTACCAAGCAGCGCAGGACTGTATCCCTGCTATGCATAGCACATTGCCCCATTCAAAATAAAACAAAATTTCAAAAATACACATATTTGGTATCGCCGCATTCAGAATCGCCCGATCTATCAAAATATAAAAAGAATGAATCTGACCGGTAAACGGCGTAATGAGAATAAAAATCAAAACGCCAGAATAACATTTTTTTGGGTCGTCACAACACTGCAATAACAGGCGATCAAAACATCATATAAAAATAGTATCAATAAAAACATCAGCTCGACGCACAAAAAATAGGCCCTCCACCAGCCCCAGATTCCTAAAAATGGCACCATTTATTTTTTTTTTACAAATTTTAGATTTTTTTTCACCGCTTAAATAAAAAAGAACCTAGACATGTTTGGTGTCTATGAACTCGTAGTTACCTGGAAAATCATAATGGCAGGTCAGTTTTAGCATTTAGATAAGATGGTAAAAAAAGCCCAAAAAACAATTGTGAAATTGCACATTTTTTGCAATTTCACCACACTTAGAATTTTTTTCCAGTTTCCCAGTAAACGGTGTATGAAAATTAATTGTGTCATTCAAAAGCACAAATCTTCCAGCAAAAAACAAGTCCTCACATGGCCATATTGATGGAAAAATGAAAGAGTTATGGCTCTGGGAAGAAGGGGAGCAAAAAATAAAAATGCAAAAATGTTAAATCTCAAGGTGGTGAAGGGGTTAAGCAGGTGATATTAATGTTATGGCTGATCGGTGCACATACCGCACTGATGCTGCCTTCATACGCTGCTCCCTCCTCCGCCTCCGTGCAGTGTGTATTTCTGGGAGTTTTTGCTGCCAGTGAATCAGATATTGGGATACTTGTGGGTCCGGGTGGGATCCGTGCTCACGTTCTTGTTATTATCGGGCTGCGCTCGCGGCTTTGACACAATTTAGCATTGAGGGTTGAGTTGTAAATGAAGCATCCAGCAAGCGGCTGCCAGCTCCATCCTGCAGAGGCAACCAAAATAGTTCTCACCTGCAGCAACAATCTTCTATTTCAGCTCTTTGTCCTCTGAGGCAAAGGGAGAAGCCTGAGGGGTGACCTGGGGGTCTCGCTAAGAGACAGTGACATGCATTGTGTGACACTGCATAGAGCAGATATATAGAGCACATGGGATGGGGGCGAGGAGGGCGCCGCGTCATAAAGGGGATAACAAAGAGATGGAATTATCATCCAACATCTACAGAGGCAATTGTCATGTTACTGCATAGGCTGCTCAGTCTCAATATAATCCACAAAATGGAACACAAGTATATACAGCACTGTGCAGAAGTCCTAGGCAGGTGTGGAAAAATACTGCAGAGAAAGAAGCGTCCAGAAACAGAAGAGTTAACAATTTATTTGCATCAATTAACGCAACGCAAAGTGAATGAAGGAAAGAGAAATGTGAATCCCATTAGTATCTGGTGAAAGCTCATCACCTCCATCATCCGTATCTGATGACTGCTCATCACCTCCATCATCCGTATCTGATGACCGCCCATCACCTTCATCGTCAGTATCTGGTGACTGTCCGTGGCTTCCATCATCAGTATCTGGTGACCGCTCCTCACCTCCATCATCAGTATCTGGTGATCACCCGTCGCCTCCATCATCAGTATCTGGTGACCGCCTGTCACCTCCATCATCAGTATCTGGAGACCGCTCGTCACCTCCATCATCAGTATCTGATGACCGCCCGTCGCCTCCATCATCAGTGTCTGGTGACCGCCCATCACCTTCATCATCAGTATCTGGTGACCGACCACCACTTCCATCATTAGTATCTGCTGACCGCCCGTTGCCTCCATCATCAGTATCTGGTGACTGCCCGTTGCCTCCATCATCAGTTTGTGGTGACCGCCCATTGCCTCTATCATCAGTATCTTGTGACCTCCCATCACCTCCATCATCAGTATCTGTTGATCGCCCATCGCTTTTATCATCACTATCTGGTAATCACCCATCACCTTCATCATCAGTATCTGGTGAACGCCCGTCGCTTCCATCATCAGTACCTGGTGACTGCTCATCACCTCCATCATCAGTATCAAGTGATCTCCCATCACCTTCATTATCAGTATCTGGTAAACACCGTCTCTTTCATTATTAGTATCTGGTGACTGCCCTTCACCTCCATCATCAGTATCTGGTGACCGCCCTTCACCTCCATCATAAGTATCTGGTAACTGCTCATCACCTCCATTATCACTATCTGGTGACCCACCATCATCTCCATCATCAGTATCTAGTGACCACCTGCCGCTTCTATCATCAGTATCTGGTGACCGCCCTTCATCTCCATCATCAATATCTGGTGACAACCTTTCATCTCCATCATCAGTATCTGGTGACTGCTCATCA
This sequence comes from Oophaga pumilio, assembly GCA_009801035.1. NCBI lineage: Eukaryota > Metazoa > Chordata > Amphibia > Anura > Dendrobatidae > Oophaga > Oophaga pumilio. The sequence goes on along the minus strand of VIAB01003003.1, from coordinate 58,635 downwards.
CCTCCATCATCACTATCTGGTGACCCTCCTTCATCTCCATCATCAATATCTGGTGACAACCTTTCATCTCCATCATCAGTATCTGATGACCGCCCATCACCTCCATCATAGTATCTGGTGACCACTTGTCACCTCCATCATCAGTATCCGGTGACCGCCCATCACCTTCATTATCAGTATCTGGTGACCGCCCGTCCGTAGCTTCCATCATCAGAATCTGGTGACCGCCTGTCCGTGGCTTCCATCATCAGTATCTGGTGACCGCCCTTCACCTCCATCATCAGTATCTGGTGACTGCTCATCAACTCAATCTTCAGTATCTGATGACCGCCCATCACCTCCATCATAGTATCTGGTGACCACCCGTCTGTAGCATCCATCATCAGTATCTGGTGATCACCCATCACCTCCATAGTCAGTATCTGGTGACTGCCCATCACTTCCATCATTAGTATCTGATGACCATCCGTCGCCTCCATCATCAGTATTTGGTGAGCGCCCGTCGCTTCCATCATCATTATTTGGTGACCGCCCATCGTTTATATCATCAGTATCTGATGACTGCCCATCGCCTCTATCATTATTATCTGGTGACCGCCCATCGCCTCCATCATAATTATTTAGTGACCGCCCATCACCTCCACCATCAGTATCTGGTGATCATCGTCGCCTCCATCACTTCTTCTCATCACTTGTCCACAGGTTATGAAGGATCTTGGCAGTAGGTTGCTTTAACCCCTTTCTGACATCCGACGTAATATTCCTTGTGACCTGGGCCTGTTTGACCATGGACGGAATATTACAGTATGTCATGTCTTTAATGTGACATTACGACTTAAGTAGCGGTGATCGCATTAAAATTCTGGCGCCATCTTACCTATGGGTAGATGGTGCCGTCATCCTGGGAGGTGTCGCTGCCCTCCCGCACCCACGATCGCTGTGATTGACTGTTCAATTCGGAACAGCCAATCACAGCGTTTGTCAGTGTTTCAGCCAATCAGATTGCCTGAAACACTGATGTCCCGGCCTATGATCGAGCACGGATCCTAGGCTGTTGCCTGGCAATGCCAGGCATAGCCGGAAAGCACCCCAATTGGCGCGATCACCGATAACATCGACCGTGCTGCGCCCTGCCAGTGACCTGCCTAGGATCAGAGCTGTGAGCTCTGATCCTAGGCCAGTGCCTAGCAACACCAGCGTCACCAGGGCCAGCTCTGATTGGTGTGATCGATGTCATCATCGATCACACAATGACAGGGCAGAGCGACGGTATGACCGCTCTCTGACCTGTCTGTGACCACGCTGCAGGTCCTCACACTAGCTGAGGATTCCTGCAGAGCGGTCACACTACAGAATCTCCTGCTGTGCGGGGCCTTGTGGTGCCACAGAAGCCTGTGACACCATATTCACTACTGAAGAATAAAGAACAGAGAAGAAAGAAGACAAGACAGAAGTAAAAGGGAGAGAGAGACTACAGTTGTAAGTGTTTTGTGATCCCTGTCCGATCTCTCTTCATCCACCCCAATCCACCTTCCTCCTCTTTTTACCCCCCTCCATCCCCTTTTGCGCCACCTCCGTGCGCAAATTCAGCAGCTGCCGAGCGTCGATTGGTGACGCAGTTCACAGATCAGCACTTGTGCCTTCAGTTATCTGCTTTTCTTTTTCCACCCCCCTTGCGCCACCTCAGTGTGCACATCCAGCAGCCGCCAAACTTTGATAAGTGATGCAGTTCACTCATCAGAACTCGTGCCTCCTGTTTTACACTTTTCTTTTCACAGACATTTTTTTCTCCCTAGTTGCTTTTTTCTTTTAGCTTTTTCTTTTCAGACAAGTTTGCACCAATCACTATCCCCCCCAAACATAGACAAACAGTTAAAAATAAAGTGCTAATATAATCACCATATTCATAAAATGTCGTCCCGTTCGTCACAACAGCGCTATTGAGTGGAGGAGGCATAAGCTTTCCTTGCCTCCGACACTGATAGTGAGGGAGAGGATCCCACATTTCTTTACTTTTCAGATTCGTAGTCCTCTTCCTCTTCCTGCTCCTCAGGTCCCGCTGAACCCCACGCAGACGTCCCAGGACAGAAGTCGAAGCAGCGCCCACCATTCCAGAAGATGAAGCTGAAACAGCGCAGCCCATTATGGACCACTTATGGACCTCGCCCCCCGAAAATTATGAGCCATTGATTCCCGATTTTATGGCAGAATCAGGAATCAAGTTTGACACCTCCGGCCTCACAGAAATAGACTTTTTCAAAGTCTTTTTCTCTGACGACTTTGTTAACCTCATGGTGGGCTAATTTATATGCTCAGCAATTTTGGCCCAAACCCCAGTTCATCATATTCTAACGGGTCTCCTGTAGACGCAGTTGAAATGATGCAGCTTTGGGGCCAGGTCCTTCACTTGGGGATCCTGAAGAAGCAAGAACTTTGGCAATATTGGAGTGTTGATGTTTTATACAACACTCCAGTGTTCCGAATCGTCATGGTCCGGACGCGTTTTCAGGCCACCCACAAATTCCTGCCTTACACCGATAATGCACAGTGTCACCCATAAGATGACCCCAACTTTGACCATTCAGCTGGTCATCGAACACTTCAACTAAAAGTTTGCTGAAGTGTACGTGCCCCAAAGTGACATCTGCGTGGATAAGTCCTTAGTTCATTTTAAGGGAAGGCTCAGATTTCGTCAGTACCTGCCCAGCAAGAAGGCCAGGTACAGAATCAAACTCTCTAAGCTGTGTGAGAGTACCTCAGGGTACACCCACAGGTTTAGAGTTTATGAAGGGATGGATACCCGGATTGAACCCACTAAATTCCCCCCTGTCCTGGGAGTGAGTGGGAAAATTGTGTGGGATTTGGTGCACCCACTGCTGGATAAAGGTTATCACCTCTACAAGGATAACTTTTATACCAGCATCCCACTTTTCAAAATACTCTCTGCGCGAGATACCACAGCCTGCGGTACTGTCTGCAAAAATCAGAGAGGCCTCAAAAAAAGGCTACTTGTGCAGATGCTCAGAAGAGGTGACAGCAGAGCCCAATGTAGCGACCACCTGTTGGTGGTTAAGTACAAGGAAAAGAGGGATGTCCTTCTCTTGACCACCATACACGTTGATGGCAGCGCCCTCAGCACTGTACGAAGTACCTCTGCACAGGTCAGCAAACCGAACTGTGTACTGGGGTACAATAAAAACATGGGGGATGTTGATCTCTCTGATCAACTCATCCAACCGTACAGTGCTTTGAGAAAGGCCAAGGTGTGGTACAAAAAGCTGGCCGTGCACATCGTACAAATGGCAATGCTAAACGCTTTCCTGCTGTCACGATGTGCAGGCCATACCACTACTTCGTACCTTCATTTCCAGGAGGTATTGATTAAGGCCCTGATATTCGCCACTCAGGTAGGAGCGGGACCCAGTACTTCCGGAACTGAAGGTGCTCATATCGTACCAGGTCAGCATTTCCCGAGGGTGGTCCCGCAAACTGGAAAAAAAAGTAAGTCGCGAAAAAGGCGCCGAGTGTGTTACAAAAGTGGAATACACAAGGACACCATTTATCAATGCGACACCTGCCCCGAAAAACCAGCCCTGTATATGAAAGATTGCTTCAAATGTACCACACCTCCATGCACTACTAATTTACTTAAATTTACATAACAGGAAACAGTAGATTAGTTCCAAAAAGGGGGCACTTGTTGGGCATTGCCACTGTTTAGGCACATCTAGATAAGTTCCTTAGAGGGTCTAGTTTCCAAAATGGGGTCACTTGTGGGGGGGTTTCTACTGTTTAGGCACATCAGGGGCTCTGCAAATGGAACATGACGCCCGCAGACCATTCCATCAAAGTCTGCATTTCAAAACGTCACTACTTCCCTTCCGAGCCCCAACTTGTGCCCAGACAGTAGTTTTCTCCCACATGTGGGGTACCAACATACTCAGGACAAGTTGACCAATAACTTTTGGGGTCCAACTTCTCCTGTTACCCTTGGGAAAATAAAAAATTGGGGCTAAAAAAAATCATATTTGTGGAAAAAAATGTTTGTTATTTTTCACGGCCGGGCATTATAAACTTTAGTGAAACACTTGGGAGTTCAAAGTTCTCACTACACATCTAGATAAGTTCCTTAGGGGATCTAGTTTCCAAAATGGGGTCACTTGTTGGGGGTTTCTACTGTTTAGTCACATCAGGGGCTCTCCAAACCCCACATGGTGTCCTATCTCAATTCCAGCCAATTTTGGTTTGAAAAAGTCAAACGGTGCTCCTTCCCTTCCGAGCAGTGCCGTGCGCCCAAACAGTGGTTTTCCCCCACATATGGGGTATTGGCGTACTCAGGAGAAATTGCAAAACAACTTTATCTATCCATTTTCTCATTTTACCCTTGTGAAAATAAAAAAATTGTTGCTAAAAGATCAGTTTTGTGACTAAAAAGTTGAATGTTCATTTTTTCCTTCCTCGTTGCTTCTGCTCCTGTGAAACACCTGAAGGGTTAATAAACTTCTTGAATGTGGTTTTGATCAGCTTGAGGGATAAAGTTTTTAGAATGGTGTCACTTTTGGGTATTTTTTGCCATATAGACCCCTTAAAGTGACTTCAAATGTGAGGTGGTCCCTAAAAAAATGGTTTTGTAAATTTTGTTGTAAAAATGAGAAATCGCTGGTCAACTTTTAACCCTTATAACTTATAACAAAAAAAAAATTGTTTCCAAAATTGTGCTGATGTAAAGTAGACATGTGGGAAATGTTATTAATTAACTATTTTGTGTGACATATTTCTCTGTTTTAAGGGCATAAAAATTCAAAGTTTGAAAATTGCAAAATTTTCCAAATTTTCGCCAAATTTCTGTTTTTTACATAAGTAAATGCAAGTTATATTTAAGAAATTTTACCACTAACGTGAAGTACAATATGTCAAGAAAAACATTCTTCAGAATCGCTAAGATCCGTTGAAGCATTCCAGAGTTATTACCTCATAAAGGGACAGTGGTCAGAATTGTAAAAATTGGCCCGGTCATTAACGTGCAAACCACCCTCGGGGGTTAAGGGGTTAAGAGTCTTGCAGACCTGAGCCCAGATCTTCTGTGCATCATTGTAGACATCACTGATTCTGAAAAGTGAATTTAGGAAAATGCTTGGTGCCTACAGTGAAACATGGTGGTGGTAGTGCCCTTATGTGCAGCTGCATGAGCTGATGGTATCGGGGTCAAATGAGCTGCTGGTATCACGGGCTACATGTTGTTGTGCCGGTGTCTCTGCCTTCTGCCCCTCTTCCCCAGCAAAGATGCCGACTAACTCACCGCCGTGGCCTCCATCCCATACTTCAAGCTCTGGCTGCTGATTCATGGGGTGTACGCACTGTCCAGTCCTCTTAAAGAAACAGTGCGTGCCATCCTAAAGTGCTCCCAGCCAATGGGACACTCATTATTTAAGACACCTTCACCTGAATGGAGATGCCTGTGCAACATTGTAATTTTGTTCCTAAATACTCTTGTTAGTTCTAAGGTCCCAGTGCTCGTATTCCTGTATACCTGCCTGTCTATGAGCCCTGCCCACCTGCCTGTCTATCAGCCATGCCACCCTTCTGTACATCAGCTGGTCCCGCATGCGCCTGCCAGTGCTCATCTCTACATCTGCAGGTCCAGTGGGCACCTGCCAGTGTCCCTCTGTACATCAGTCGGTCCCGCATGCCGCTACCAGTTCTCATCTCTACATCAGCCGGTCCAATCCGCACCTGCCAGTGCTTTTCTGTTAACCAGCTGGTCCCACATGCACATGCCAGTGCGCATCTGTACATCAGCCAGTCCAGTCTGAACCTGCCTGTGTCTGTACTTCTGCTGGTCCAGTCTGAATCCGTAGTTCCAGTGTTCCTACTGCCTGCCTGCTTCTACTATTCCTTCATCTGGGCTATCCCTACTACCCAACCTTAGGAGGTCAGCTGGTGTAGCATAAGGTTTCACCTCCTTTTTCTCTCTGATAGCATCTGCTGCTGTGTATCTGATGTCAGATTTTGTGAGGCACCTAGTTACGCCGTAAGACACAGACGTCTATTTTTAGCAAAGAAGAATAGACTATTATCTATATGTTGACTTTTGAATTAATTTATTTCTTTCTGATTGGTCAAGAAAATAGACTTTTATTCGTACAAGCCTGTAATATTGTTTTGTAAGTTGACATTTGATGTAACATACTATGCTGTTATCCTGGATGACTAGTGATGTTTTCGGATATGCTAATTGCACATTGCTCAGGCCAGCTAGTTTGTTGAGTTTTAAAACAGAGGAGGAAAATCTATTTAAATAGATTGCATAATCAAATAATGCGACTTGATCTTGTCACCATTCTTCCCCTTATCTGTGAATACTGAATGAAGGACAGTTGGAAACTATACAAAAGTTTATATACCTTCTCTGTAATGTGCACCATCTTGGATATTTTACTGGGACTGTTCTATGTGTTATCGGCCTGTTTTATGATTCAATAAAGTATTGCCACACTGTTTTACTCTCACCCTGTGTTGTCTGAGCAGCGTTATGTCCACGGTGAAAGGAGAACGGGCATGCGGTGGGATGACAGCTAGTGGATCGGGTCACCCGCTGACCCTCCATGTCTCCACATTATGGTGGCAGCAGTGGAATACTACTCAGCCCAGTGGAACTGGGGGAGCTGCAAAGGACTGGTGTTCTCAGACACCGTCTAGGGCTCCACAACAAGGGAGATATACAGACAGACCCAGCAGACCATTGATGAGGCATGCACAGCAAGTTTCGGATGCCACTATGTCCAACACCACCAACTCGGCTATGGGAAGAAGACCAGAGTGGATGTATAACCTCAACAAGGAATGGCAACTACAGGAGCTGTGCCAGCTTTGACAGATTGATTGGGATTTATTCCAGGAACTACGGAATGCGAAGCACGCCATGTGTGGACCCAATGGATACCAGTTGTTTCTCTTCAATTATGTGTGGAGTTTAATTTCGCCAGGAAGACATAGAATATGCTCTGAGGAAACTGGATGATACAAAGTTTCATTGTCATAAAGTTGAGACCTCTTACATTCGTGACTATGCTTAAAGACATGTTGTGACCTGTTCCCCATAAGTGAAGAAGGATGATTGGAATCCTATCATGTCTGGCTAATTAAGATGGGGGAGCAATATCGAGACACAACATTGTATCTTAGTTAACCATATGTCTATTTTTAGCAAGCCAGGAAGAATAGACTGTTCTCTATATGTTGACTTTTGAATTTATGTGATTCTTTCTGGTCAGTCAAGAAAACAGACTTTTATTCATACAGGATTGTTGTGTGATGACCTTTGTGATGTTGCTACTACCTAGTAGGTGATTTATCTCGCAATAGCGTTGGTTTCACAGCTATGCCACTCAGTACTGTTGTGTGATGTCCTTTGTGATGTTTCTACTTTCTAGTAGGTGTTTATTCTCACCCTAGAGCTGGTTTCATTGCTACACCACTCAGTACTGTTATGTCATGTCCTTTGTGATGTTTCTACTTTCTAGTAGGTGATTTATCTCACCCTAGAGCTAGTCTCACACCTACACTGCTCGGTACTGCTGTGTCTTCTATGATGCTGCTTCTGATCATGCACTGCGTAGAGACAGGACAGCTGCTGAAAAAGGCAGTATAAAAGTCACATAATGATCAGAAATAATGTTACTCCCTCATGTACACACAGGACTGCATATTGTGGACACACACCGGAAATAACAGGTATGATTTCCATTCGTTTGTAATGCACTACATTCCTCTCACTTATGACATTCTGCGAACTACAGGATATAAGTGCAGTATCCATTGAGCCGACCCCTTAGCTCTGCATCCAGCAGGGAGATGTTAACAGACATAGGATGTGATAAATATTTACAAATAACATTGTAACAATAAGTTTGCTAGTTATTCGGCAGCAATCATTCTCTGTTACTTCCATTAAGGTTCCATGAAATTTGGAGTGGGATTCAATCCAGCGCATTGTATTCAGCGGGGCCCATCAGATAATAATAATAATTACAGTGAGATGGTATCTCCAGTCAGAGGGAAGACACAGAGCACAAGGCAATACCAGACTAATTGCTTTTTTAAAAAATAATTAGCGTTGGAATGTAGTGTAGGAAGATAAAAGTTTATTAAAACTGGGGGTCAATGATAAATCAAAATCAAGATTAAGCGGACACTAATCATAGGGTTATAGCACGAAAACAAGTGGAAAAGTTCTGCAACTATTCTTCAAAGGGTTAAAAGAGAGGGGTGTTACATGCCCCCAATAAAGAAAGAGGCACAGGGGTCTAACAGCTAAGGGGGCCATCTACACCATGTTCCAAATTATTATGCAAATGATATTTTTC
>VIAB01003001.1:79454-89895 GCA_009801035.1 Oophaga pumilio | reverse complement strand
CTCCACGGCTACTTCTAGTATGGCGGTTAGTTTAGGTTACTGCATTCCATTAGTGTTCAGCCTCTCTGGTGTATTGCTACTTTGGCTATTTTTTGCAGTTTCTCCTCAGCTACCGAAACATAAAACCAGGGATGTTAAACTCACATTCATAGAGGGCCAAAATTAAAAACTTGGACAAAGCCTTGGGCCAACCTTGATATTTATTTAAAAAGAAGTCTACAATTGATTTTGTCCTTATCATTAAATATTACATTGAATCTTTTCATGTCGAAACAAAGGTAAAGGAGTTTTGACTCAAGCAAAGTACATTTTAATTAATAGATCTTAGAATAAAATAAACACATAATCACAGATGAGACATATTGGAATGATATAATAAGTTATGTAAGAGCAGTAAACTGCATATGGCTCCAATGATCACATAGTCCTTCTTACAGTATACTATGTGTTAGGCGCCGAGATTCTTCCGCTGCATGGGATAGATCTGAAGCCTTATCTGCCTCTGTGGTCTCCTATTCTGCTTCGGCCACTGCAGGTGCATAGACGTCGGTCCCAGTGTCTTGCTCAGACTCGTGGTATTCGCTTGGTTGCTGCATGCCCTTCAGCCAAATCTATAGTAATCAGTGACAGATTGGGGCAACTTTGCTCTCCAGAGTCTAAGTCCAGAGATCAGCTTACTGAGCATGTCCTTGATGTGGCGTCTGCTCATTGGTGGTCGGACGTCAGCTGCTCTGGTGAGGTGGCAGCCCTGGATTGGTCCGCGGTCAATGTCACGGCCAACTGGGTGTGAGTGTTTGGGGTGGAGCTTAGGGTTTAAAAGGCTTCGAATGTCACCTGCGGGCGCACTGGTATCATTCACTTTATGTATGTGTGTGGTACACTGCATCAGTCTGATCTTTGACAGCGTGTGCTCAGGGTCGGCATTAATGTAGAATTACGGCACCTCCAGAGAGGAGATAGTTTGTGTGGATTCAGGGCTGGCATAAAGCCATTAGAATTCCGGTACCTCCGGAGAGGAGATAGTTTGTGTGGATTCAGGGATGGCATAAAGCCATTTGAAATCCGGCACCTCCAGAGAGGAGTTTGCTCTCACTATTTTTGTAATCACTGCTTGCCTTTAACCCTGTTAGAAGGCTACATCTCCCTGTGAGGTTAACAGGGTTTCGCATCTAGTGCCATACCTCTTTACTTTACACCGAGCTGCACCGTTCTGTGTTGGGGCAGCATTATTCCTGTGTTAGGTAATTGTCAAGGGGCAGTTGTAGAAATACAGGGGACGAGGAACCTGGGCCCCTGAACTGCCCCTAAGGCTAAGGAAGGGCCCTGTCTTTCCTTAACTAGGGGGCACACTTGAAGGTAGTGAGGCCCAAGCCACCGACCTGTCCCTGTCTCCTGTTTAGTCCTGAGCTAAACCCATCAACCCCCTCCCCAGGAGGTGAGACAGGGAATAATGTGAATAACACCAAAAGAACAAAAGGAAAGACAGACACCTAGGGGTTAAATAACTAAATAATAACACTTAGCTTTCTCTGCTGCAAAGCACCGCACAGCAGAGTAAGGCACCAGAACAGAGAAATAGCAGAAGCACCACTGCGCTCAGCAGCTCCTGGCTCCAGCTTGGTTGGTCTCCAAAAGAAGCAATATCACCAACAGTCAGCTGACGCCTCAGGTGACCTTATAAAGGATGGTGGGAGGGGTAACCGCCTTCCACTGAAAAGTAAGCAGCAATGTAATTACACCAATGGCCACTGGGGGAAAAGACTGAGATTAACCCGGATGGCCTGAAAGGAAAAAGGTTTTAGTATGCAGAGAGATATCTGCCACAGAGCCAAATGTGGATCGTGACAGTAATTTGCATTCTGTTCACACTGTGTGACGTTTAACCCAGTGTGTTCTGAAAGAACGCTCGCCGCACGATTCCGCCAGTACTCCCATGCTGCAGTTTTACATCTCTGCACGGTGGACCCCAGGTAGTTATTGCACTTCATTATTTATTTTATTTAGTATAATTTGCTAACCCTAACAGTATACTGGCGCCATGGTCTGGTAAGTAATGGCGGACGAGCAGCGTCTACAGCGGTACATCCAGCAGCTGGTGGGCAGGTTTTCCACGCTTGAGTGGGTGTCTTCAGCTGTGGATGTATCAGCGGTAGCTGCACAAGCAGTCAGTGAGGCAGCCGCTAGGGTCTCTGCTGCGACTCCTTTTCTGCCATTTTCACATTTCACGTTACCCGCTAAGTTCTCGGGTGACAGCAAGGCTTGCAGGGGATTCGTGAACCAGTGCTCAATTCAGTTGGAGTTACTGGCCTCACGTTTCCCATCTGAATGAGCTAAGGTGGGATTTGTGGTGTCTCTGTTAACAGACAGAACATTTGAATGGGCTATGCTGTTATGGGGTTCAGAGCGTCTCTTGTTTCCTGGGTGCACTGAAGTAGGTCTTCCTGGGACCTCGGGTTACCCATGATACAGCACTCCAATTCTTGGCGTTAACCCAGGTCTCTTCCATGGCTGGCCAATTTGCTATCCAATTTCGGAAGTTAACTTCCAAGTTGGAGTGGCCAGATATTATTGAGGGGTCTCGCAGATCATATTAAGGATGCTTTGGCTACTAGCGAGATCCCAACTACACTGGAGGATTTAATATCCGTTTCCACACGTATTGATCTTCGTCACGCTGAGCGAGGATTAGAGCGAGCCCTCTGTTGACAGAGGTTACGGTTAGCCCCAAAGTTTACCTAGCCTATGGTTTCTCCGGCTCGATCTAACGATCTGGAGGAGCTCATGGAGGTTTCTCCGGCGGAATCTAAATCTCGTTCAGTACGTTAGCAACCGATCTGTTTTCTTTGTAGGCAGGCTGGTCATTACATCAAAAACTGTCCCAGGAGTCAGGGAAATGACCGCATCTAATGGCTATCGGAGGAGGTTCACTGGACACTAAACAGTCTAATTGGTCCTATATAGTCCTTCATACAGAATAATGGGCCTCACATAGTCCACCCTACAGAATAATGGGCCCCACATAGTCCTCAATACAGAACAACGAGCCCCACATAGTCCTTCATACAGAATAATGGGCCCAGCATTTTTCTCCATACAATAAAATAGGGCCCCTCATTAAAAAAAAATACTCACCTCTCCTGGTTTCCAACTGTTTTTGTCTCGGCAGCGAGGATTTTGAAGCCCTTCACTACTTGGCATAGTGGGTACAAAATAGTGACTGTGCAGAGACATTAGTCACTGAGGGTGAATGATTGTGGAGGGAGCATCAGCTGATGCTCCCTCCTCCATCATTGCATTCAACTGTATCAACATCCAGGATGCTAATACAGTTGAAAGAGCAATGCCAGGTGAGGGAGGGGGCAGTGCCGGCATTGTGGGCCAAATATAATCACCCTGTGGGGCAGATTTTTCCTGGGGGCCAGAGTTTGACAAGTGTGTGATTTACCAACACAAAGTAGCAAATATTTATGAAGTGTAAAGGAAGTGATACACAGTTTTCTAAATATTTTAAAAATATAAATCTGAAAATTGTGACGTGCATTTGAATTCAGACACTTGTAGTCTGATACCCCTAAATTAATTCCTGAGTGACCATATGTTCAAGCTCTGAACATCTCACAAAGCACTGTTCAATCCATCATCCAAAAATAGAATGAGAATGGCACAAATGAAATCTTTCCAAGACATGGCCATCCACCTAAACTGACATTCTCAGCCAGGGGAGCACAAATTAGAGAAGCAGCCAAGAGGCACATTCTCACTCTGGAAGAGTTGCAGAAATCCACATATAAGGTGAGAGAATCTGTTTACACGACAACTATTAGTTGTATATGCCACAAATCTCGCCTTTAAAGAAGAGTAGCAAAAAGAAAGACGTTTTTGAAGGCAAGCTATAAGAGATCCCTATTGCATTTTTCAAAAAGCCGTGTAGGGCACACAGATATGTGGAAGCAAGTGCTCTAATTAGATGAGGCTAAAATACAACTTTTTGGGCTAAATGCAAACCACTGTATGTTGTGGAAAACTAATACTGCACATCACCCTAAAACACCATTCCCACTGTCAAACATGATGGTCACAGAATCATGCTGAGGGGATATTTTTCTTAAGCAGGGACAGGGAAGTTGATCAGGGAAGATGTATAGAGCTAAATACAGGACAATTATCAAGTAAAACCTGTTAAAGGCTGTAAAAAACTTGAGATTGGGTCATATGTTCCCCTTCCAATAGAACAATGACTCTCAACATACTGCTAGAGCTAAGTTTGAATGGCTCAGTCACAGTCCAGACCTAAATCCCATTGAAAATCTGATATGCTAATCTCTCTTGGAAGGCCATTAAGATGAATTTCTATTCAGTACATGGATGACTTGAGTTTGCCAAAGCGGCCATCTATTCTGATTTATTGAAGGAGAACCTTAGAATGAGCAAACATTATGACTTCTGTAATGGGAGTGGTGGAACCACTGTGTCATGATTCAAGGAGAGTCTGGAGTGACGTAGCTAGGTGAACATCTGACTCTTCACAATAGATCCTGATGGTGGAGTTAGACTTGACTCCAGAAGACCAGGTGCTGCACCACGATCGACCTCGGTGCATGACAGCTGACCCCCAAGGGGCAAGAAGCTGGAACAAATGTACCGCTGGTACAGGCAGGCACGGCAGGAACACAGGAACATCAGGTGCTGGCGGACATGGCTGGTATACAAGCAGGCACTGGCATGTGCAGGCAGATCAGGCAAATATGACTGTTAAACAGACAGGCATGGCAAGTGCAGATAGGTACGACTGATATACCGGAGAGCACGGCAGGTGCAGGTTAATACAGCTAGTGTACAGATAGGCACAGCAAGTGCAGGCAGGTACAGCTGAAATACAGGAACACAAGTCAAGTGCAGTCAGACAGGCACAGGATATGTAAAGTGACTGGAGGGTACGGGGACCTGAGAACTAGCAAGCGTGCAAACTACTGACATTGCAAATTTCTCAGTCATCTCCATTCAGGTGGAGGTGCCTTAAATAAAAAGTGTCTCCCAGCCATTGGTTGGGGACAGTTTAGAACGGTGTGTGTGTTCCTTTAAGGAGGGAGCCAGCATGTGCACTAAGCACAGTGCACAGGGATCTGTGAGCAGTGATCAGACCCTGGACAGCAGTTGGAGGGGAAAGAAGTGCAGGACAGGTGCTGCGGCAGTGAGTGAATCAGCATCCCTGTTGAGGGAGGGAAGAAACATTCAGGGATGCTGGGGTTACAGTATCCCCCCTTTTCACCCTGTCTTCTTCAAGCCTGTAAGAAATCTCACCAGGAGGAGAGGTGCATGGATGTTCTTCCTGGGCTCCCACAACCTCTCCTCAGGACCGAACCCCTTCCAAACCACAAGTAAAAAGGCTTTTCCTCATACACATTTTGTGACCAAAATATTCTCTACCTCAAAAACATCATCAATGCTGACTGGAGCAGGAATAATACCAGAATTTTTGAAAAAGAAATTGAGGATGAGGAAAAACACATGAAATTAATCAGAGATCCATAAAGAGGCCAGGTGTTTGAGATTGTAAGGTAAAGGATATATTTGTCTGAGAATGTAGAACAGACTGATGAAGGGAGGGCCCAATTTATAGTAGAGTAGCTTGAGACAGACATGTTTTGACGAAATGCAAACATTATTCCCTGGGCAGAAGATCGACGGGTCCAGACATCTCTTGTCTGGGTGTCTCTTCATCCATTCAGAAGATTTCATTAAAGAGGTCTTGGTGTCCTCATAGATCTTAGAGAAGCTTTTATGGAGAGTTTCAGCCGCAGGAATGTTGGTGGTAGCAGACACAGAAAATGGAATATTGGGGGGGTTGACCGTACACTACAAAAAACAGGGCTTTAGCTAATGATTCACTCATATGATTGTTGTATGAGAATTTGGCCCAAGGCAGGAGTTCGGCCCAATCACTATAGCGAACATTGACAAAATGTCATAGGTAGTTGGTCAGGATCTGGCTAACCAGCTCTACTTAGCCTTCAGACTGCGAACGGTAAGCTGAAAAGAAGTCCGAAGTGATATTCAGTAGCTTGTAGGTAGCCCCCCAGAAGCGGGATGTTAACTGGATGCCTATATCAAAGACAATATGGAAAGGTAACCCATGGAGGTGAAAAGTCTGTAGAATTAACTTCTCTGCAACCACTGTAGCAGACTGGAGGCCAGACAGCAGAATAAAATAAGTCATCTTAGAGAAACAATCCACCCCTACCAAGATGATGGTACTTCCGGATGATTCTGAAAGATCGATGATATTGTACACAATGTTGCCAGGGATCAGATAGTATGGGCAATTAACGTAACCAGACAGTCAGAAGCTGTTTCAGAGTCTTATTCTGGGCACAGCATAGACAGGTCAAGACAAAATTTTGCACAGTGAAGGTCACTATTCTGTGAAATGAGAAGAGCTGTTTTCTTCTGTCCAGAATGACCAGTGAATTTGAACGAGTGACCCCAGTGAAGTACCTGCTTCCTGTTTAGTTCGGAGACAAAGGTTTTCCAGGTGGGGTCAGAGACAAGTTCAGTGGAGCAACAGTAAACATCTTGGAGGCCTCAATGATGCTATAAAGACCAGGAAACTGCTTCCGCTTTAATGTTCTTGTCTGTCAGCCAGACGTGAAGAACAGAATCAAAGCTAATGAAGAATAAAGATCTCCTGGCTTGACGCGGATTTAGAAGCTATAAGGACTGAAGATAGGCCAAGTTCTTGTGGTCCGTAAAGACAATAACAGGATGAACTGCTGTCTCAAGTTGTAAGTGCCATTCCTCCAGGACCAGTTTTATCACCAACAGTTCTCGATCACCTATTGAACAGTTACGTTCTGCAGACAAGAAGGCTTTAGAGAAGAAACCGCAGGTCAACATAAGGAGATTTCTGGATGAGGACTGCTCTGGCACAGGAGGAAGAGACATCCACCTCCAAAAAGAATTGTTTATTGTTGTGCAGCCGGTACAGCACTGGAGTGGAGATGAAGGCCTGTTTTAAAGTGGAAAAGGTGCTTTCAGCCTCTGGAGTCCACACCCTGGGGTTAGCACCTTGCGGGTCAGGGCAGAGATTGGAATGGTCCAAGAGGAGAAATGCAGGATGAATTGGCGATAGTAATTGTCAAATCTGAGGAACCGCTGGATTGCATTTAGACCGTCAGGATGAGACTACTTCAGAACAGCAGATACCTTTTCCGGATCCATCCTTAGTGTTGTCTCAGAGATTATGTACCCGGCGCGATCTATCCTTATAAGAACAAGGGAGCGCATGTGCCCTAAGAACAGTGCCCAGAGATTTGCAAGAAGTGCACATATCATGGGCAGCAGCTGGAAGGAATGGAAGTGCAGAACAGGTGCAGTGCTGCGGAGCTGAGTGACTCGGCGTCCCTGCCAAGGGAGGTGAGAAACGTGCAGGGATACTGATGCTACAACTACCATAGGCCCTAACAATAGGAGGTATGAGGTTGTCTTTTACATTTATAGTGGTTCCGTAAGCCAAATAACTTCTCACCCAGTATTGTATAACAGTTTTATAAAAACTGGAAAATTTTCTGTATCCTTGGTGATGTTTTATTTTGTCACACAGCAATTTAAATCAGATAAAATGGAAAACAAGATAAATACAGTTTTTAATCTTTAAGAAGTCTCTGTGTAGTGCTCCCTGAGTATTTATTGCATTGTTTCATATAAAGTGGGGTCAGTTATCAAACAATCAGGTGAAATGAAGGTGAACTGATAGTCATTTTTATGATGCAGTGAGTCTGAAACAAGCCATATTTTTTTTATCATCTTCAATATTGCAAGTTCACGTTCCAGAACTAGTATCAGATAATTACTTCTTTGTGGTCCTTTAATAAAATATCTAATCTTTTGTTCTTCCGGAAACACAAGTCATGCTTCTCCACAGGTTTACAAGCTATCTATTTCTTTATTAAATGCTTCTTAAGTTACAAATAACAGAGTTTAAACAAGATTGCGCACACAAACTCGACAGATAACTATTAGATACTCATCCACATAAACTGCAATAGTGTTACAAAGGTTTAAACTATCTTATAATAAAAAATAAATATAAAATTAAATCTGATAACTCAAGGAGACTGAAGCTAGCAGGTATTTCTGAATATTTATTGCTAAGTCCAACTGTACAGGCACTGCGCACTGTGGCGATATCATCGAGCACCTATGCTATTTACCTATATATATATAAAGCTGAGTGTATGTATGAGTGTGTGTGTATGTATCAAGCCACACCAATTCCACAAAGCCCTGCCCACTGGCGGCTGGAGAGTGGGATTGCAGAGGGAAAGTGCAGGACGTGGATGGAGAGTGGAGCTGCAAAGGAGAGAGCGGGACACGGATGAAGAGCGGGGCTGAGGAGGGATAGAGTGGGACAGTGCATGGAGAGCTGGGCTATGGATGGAGAAAGCGGGGTTGTGGAGGGAGAGAGGGGGTCTGTGAAGGGAGTGCGGTACATGGAAGGAGAGCTGAGCTGCGGAGGGATAGAGCTGGATGACGCATGGTGAGCGGGGCTGTGGACGGAGAGAGCTGTGGAAGGACAGAGCGTGATGGTGGGTGGAGAGCGGGGATGTTAAGGGAGAGAGCGGGACACTGGTGGAGAGCTGGGCTGCTGAAGGAGAGAGTGGGATGGCCAGTGGAGACAGCGGCTGTGGGGGGACAGAGCGGGATAGCGAGTAGAGAGTGGAATGGTTAGTGGAGAGCGGGGTTGTGGAGGGACAGAGTGGGATGGCCAGTGGAGAGCGGGGCTGTGGTGGGAGAGAGTGGGATGGCCAGTGGAGACAAGGGCTGCTGAGAGAAAGAGCGGGGCTGTGGAGAGAGAATGTGGGACAGCGATTGGAGAGTGGGGCTGTTGAAGGAGAGAGCGTGATGGTGGATGGAGAGCTGGGCTGCGGAGGGAGACAGCGGGGCTGTGGAGGGAGACAACTGGGCTGTGGAGCAAAAGTGGGGCTGCTGAGGGAGAGAGCGGGACAGCCAGTGGAGACACGGGCTGCTGAGGAGACAGTGGGGCTGTGGAGTGAAAGCAGGGCTGCTGAGGGAGAGAGCGGGGTGGCCAGTGGAGACAGAGGCTGTGGAGGGAGAGAGTAGGATGGTGGAAGGAGAGCGGGGCTGCTGAGGGAGAATGCGGTACGGCGGGTGTAGAGTTGGGCTTATGAGGGAGAGAGCGGGACGGCACGTGGAGTGCGGGGCTGCGGAGGGAGAGAGCGGGACCACAGTTAGTTTCTA
Source organism: Oophaga pumilio (assembly GCA_009801035.1). Taxonomy (NCBI): domain Eukaryota; kingdom Metazoa; phylum Chordata; class Amphibia; order Anura; family Dendrobatidae; genus Oophaga; species Oophaga pumilio. The sequence continues at coordinate 80,637 of VIAB01003001.1, read as the reverse complement.
TGAGCCCGGGCAATGCTGAGCTCTTCAGCTAGTGTATCTATAATTTTGTTTTACACCTACCTAGTCTTCATGATAAATGACAACACACTCATTGCAGTCTGTCCTGCAGCTTTGTCCCTTATTGCCACTACATTTCATAGAACAGCAGACAAATGGAGAGTATAACTGCAAGATTTGACTAGAGAAGACTTGTTTGTCGTCTGTTGCCATGGAGATCAAAAACAAAACAGGTGATATAGAAACTAAATATTATGAATTTTCATTGAACATATCGCAAAGTCATTTTTTATTTTATAAATGTCGGGACAATAAAAAAAATATTTTGGTATGTGGACATAACCTTTAAATTAATGAAAATGGTAACTAATTGAGTGAAATTTAAAGCCAATACCACTCTAAATGTAAATGACTTGACTGCGATGGTGCCATGGCCAGAGGGGACTAATTTCTGAACTCCTTGTGCTTCCTGGCATAGATCCCTAGCATTTTTCTAGTTTGTTTTCGAGTTTGTTCTACAGCTTCCATTGAATTTACTGCAGAGGCAGACATACCATTGGTGCAACCAAAGTACTCGCACAGGGGCCCAAGAGGTAAGTGTACCCACTTCTCCAAAGCAAGGGTAATTGTAAATTATGAAGAGCTATTGAACTGCAAAGACCCCATATATTTTTCTTGCATAAAAGTCTCTGGCATGCGGACTAGCTGGGTCATGAGTTGAAGAGGGGAATTAGTCATACTGGGACAAGATACTTTCTGCTTCCTCTACATAGAGCAGAGGAAAGAGAATAATTAGCTGGTTAGAAAAGCAAAATGAGAAATTGTAAGAAAACAGTGGTGTAGAATAGGATTATTGCAATATATTAAGAAGATAAAAACTTTGATGAGAGGAGTCTTTAAGTACCATATTGAGAGATCTATCAATGTATTTATGTCACTTGCCTGGCATAAATGCTAACACTAAATACTCACACTAACAGGGTCTAGTATCTAAAATGATGCCATCACTTTTCTACTGAATAAAGTGTTGTAAAAGCTTTGACATGGAGTTTCTAACTTAAAGAGGTTGTCCGACCCCAAAATCCAATTTTTTAAATCTGTGCTGTATATTGTGATATACAACACCCCTGTAAATTTGTTTTTGTTGCTGCCTTTCGGTCCTCCTGAATTTCACTTTATTCCCTGC
>VIAB01003000.1:48886-67314 GCA_009801035.1 Oophaga pumilio | reverse complement strand
TATGCAGAAACATGGAAAATTCTAAAAAGTTCACAAGCTTTCAAGCACTGCTGTACATGAGGCCGTTGACTCATGTAAAGAGACAGGACGGTTGTCCGGGTATTGTGATCTGAGAGTGGTCCGGTGTTTCACAGACGTGTGAAACCATGAAATCAGCCTTATCATGTGAGAGGTAATGCAAAGCATAGCAATTGTAAAGTATCAGGAGCGATCATACAGAAGCTAGACTGCCATAAACACCGCACAACACATGCATGATGTCAGGTACGTATGTACTGTATACCTGCATCCTAACATAGATGTAGAGCACTTACTACCACACATTAGCAAGTACAAAATCCATCCCTCCGTATAAATATGTGTCACATCACCGTACAAAGCGTTCCGTTTCCACTGTCATTGTGAATGGAGCCTTCAGGCAGGTTTCACACATGCGACATTCACAAGTCAAAAACAGACGCCATGTCTCGACCGGCCGCAGGTCTCCTGACCCGAACTAACAGCCTTATACACACGTACCTATATATCAGGCTATTAAGTTCTGATCAGTAGACCTTTGCCATCTGTACTCGGACCGTGAATGTCGGACATGTAAAACTAGCCTTAAAGGGATATTCCTATCTCAAAAACTAGGACATGCTCTTACTTTTGTGACCGGTGGGCGTCCGACCCACTATTCCTGAGTGCAAAAGGGACACAGCGATGTATATTGTTGTGATTGCTGGAGGTCCCAGAGATCATAAAGTGGTGGTATATCCCTTACGAGATGGGAATATCCATTTAAAGAGGTTTTCTGTAATCCAATTAATTCTCTATTTTCTAATATACTTTGCTTTCTTCACTTTTTTACTAAGATCTTTGCTTGCTCTCTGTGAACGATAAACATTAAGAGGATTGTCCACCTTCGGGAAAATTTCTACATCTTCTTTTGTGCTTATGTGCATGTAACTGGGGCTAAAAATAATTTTTGCAATTGTTTTTCATCAACAATTTTGCACTGTTTGCCTTCTACAGCCCGTGTGCTGCGCTGTCTATTGCTGGCTGCAGAATGAGTTATCTGAGAGTCCGTCAGCCTGATAAGAGAGTTTGTAACTCCTTCATTTGTCTGATTAATGACCAAAGAGAAGTTGATTGTAGAGAAAATTAAAGAACCCGTAAAAGCCAAACAGTGCAAAAACTCCACTTGCAAAAATTGTATTCAGCCATAAATACATGCATTTAAGAAGAAAAAAAAAAAAGAAATTGTCAACAAAAGTGAGCAACTCCTTTAAGGCCATACACCCAGATAGCAGAAACATGTTTTTGTGTGTTTGCAAAAATCTCCTGCATTTTTCATGAAAACTCCTACCCACTGTCCGTTAAAGATGTTGAACTGTGACTTTTTTGGTGCATTTTTCCCCCTTTAGGCTTCTATCGGGAGCCCGAAAAACACGTGTAAAATACCACATCTGTGTTTTAGGGCAGATTCCCAGTGTTTCTGCACTTATAAAATGCATTGACAAAGGGGAAAAGCAACAAAAACAAAAAGATCAAAGCAGATTGCTATTGTGAATCGTGGTGCGGAATCCTGCAGAAGAAAAATGCAGCGTTTCCGCACATGGGAATTTGGCCTCATATCATCTATGGGGTGATAAAACTGTCCCAAAAATTTGCTGCCAAGGTATGTGCACATGACGTGTTAATTCCAATGGTGGAACCTTCAAGGTTTTCCTAGGTGAAGACCCTTCAGGAAGCAGCTTTGCCGCTAGTTGCTTTGCCGATCTTTGCGGTGGCTCCAGTGCCGATGGCTTTTTCTGTGGTTTAAACTATAACTAGTGATTGACTTCCTCGCAGAAGCCTCCCAGGAGATAAACACGCTACTTCTTTTAACTAATTCGAGGTTTCTAAACCCTGAAGCACTTAAAAGAGGTAACAGAGGACAGAACACATGCACAGCAATGTCTTTTTTTACATTGCTGTGCACTATGATCATTTTTTTCCAACAGTTTTGCCTGAAAAAAAAATGCCGAGTGCACATATCCTCATAGTGAATCAGAGATCTCCGCTCTTATAGACGCTCCAACAGGTTTTTACAAAAAAATATCCATTCCATTCACTTCCAGCAGAGCTTTTCGAAATTGTTCATTAGAAACTTGCAAAACTTTTTATTTTACAGTGGATACAGAAAACCTCTCTCTTTAGGGCAAATGTTAAAAAAAAAAAAACTAGTGCAAATAAAAATTGTGATGTCACCTCCAATTAAGCCATAGGAGACCCGTCAGGACCCCTAACCGATAGAAACCGCCAGGCAACAGTTTCAGGCAGAAATGCTACTCTCAAAAATAGAAGAGTTAATTGTTTGCTTTTTTTTAGCAATTTGCAAAGTGAAAGAACAAAAGAGAAATCTAAATCACATCAATATTTGGTGTGACCGCCTTGTTCCTTCCAAACAGCATCGGACAGACATGATGATGTGAGATCGGGGCTCTGCGTGGGCTGGATCATCTCTTCCAGGACTCCTTGTTCTTCTTTACACTGAAGGTCGTTCTTTACGACATTGGCTGTATATTTTGGGTCGTTGTCCGGCTGCAGAATAAATTTGGAGCCGTTCAGATGCCTCCCTGATATCCAAGTATCTGCCTACTTTTCCCAGCACCGAGGGCACCATTAATCTTGACGAAATCCGCACCTCCATTTGCTAGGAACCTTAGACATTCTTCACTATTGCCTGCAGATATATATTATAAACCAGTGATTTTATCAAATTACTGCAAGCAGCCGAGTAAGTGACACATTACTGGCATCACGATCTCTGTCTGTACATTATAGTGCTCTCAGATTAAGAGCGGTCACTGGTCGATGGAACGGGTTGGTAGGAGAGGTCAGAACCAGGAGGGCAGACAAGGAACAGTATCAAAAGATGGAAAAATAGTCAGAAAATGAGACGAGATCTGAAAGGGAATAACACAGGCTAAACAGGAGCAGGACTAGAAATGTGAACCAGGGTTAGTAAAACTATAACTGGCAGTAAGTTAGGTTTAGTAAGGTGTAGTGCTATCTCATTGGCCATACTGCAGCTGGACAGTACACACATGCCAATCTGCAAGACTTTTCTGATGCATGCTCTATCCAGCCAACCTAGCCTCAGTTGTTGGACAGAACCTATGCTGCACAGAGCTACTGGGCCCATCATCTCCTCCATCACCTGAATGAATACAGCAATACATAGTGACAGAAGCACACGTTACACCACTCATTATTCTACCGCTTCAAGCCCTTCAGTGAATAAACTGCTTTTTGTTAAGAGCCAAATATTTCTCATTTTTCCAGTCCAGAGAAGCGACTGCTGCTTTTCTGCACCCCAGTTCCTATGATTTTGTACATAGTTGAGTCACTTGGCCTTGTTTCCACATTGAAGGTATGGCTTTTTGGCAGCAATTTTTCTATGAAGACCACATTTGGCTTGACTTGTCCGAACAGTAGATGGGTGTAACTGAGTCCCACTGGTTTCTGCCAGTTCTGACCAGATTGTATTGTTGGACATCTTCCAATTTCGAAGAGAAGTAAGCATGATGTGTCTTTCATGATCGACCACAGAATATTTAATTCTTAAGGGTGCCCATTTCTTAAGCTGTTCAAACGCTTTTGAAAAAGCACTATCTTGAAACTACAGTTTGCGTTGAAATATTTGCCTAGGAAAGACCTTGCTGATGCAGTATAACTACCTTGTGTCTTGTTACTAGGCTTAAACTTACTATGGTGTATGATTTATGACATGAAACTGTCTTCCAACACCTCACCTTTATAGCAGAGTTTAGTTGTTCCTCGCCCAGTCTTAAGCCTCCAACACCAATGTTTCTGCTTCAGTTAATGACTGTGATTCAACCTACATCTGAAATTAATGATCATTATCATCTCTTTGGTGTAATTGGTTACTCATACATCTGACTACAATCCTTCAAGATCTCTGACTTTGTGCAAGTGTACCTAGAAGAATTGATGCTGGTTTGAAGTCAAAGTTGTATTCTGGTCATTTCTCTTTTGTTCCTTCACCATATCATTAGCACTTCTATTTTTGAAAGCATTCTTGCTATACAGCATTTTTTCCATACCTACCTAACACTTTTGCAGAGTGCTGTAAATATACTGAGAGGAGCCTTTGCAACTGTAATCTAACATTTATGTGTTTTAAAAAAGATCTTTCATTCTGGAGTTTGTCAAATGTAAATGGACCAGGACTCTTTTGACAATTTGTAGGTTCCCCTAGACTTGCCCTGGCTCAGATCCTTCAATCACAGCCCCCGGTTGTGACTGACATCTGCCACACAATCAACTTCATTGCAGGGTTGTTGAAAGTCTTAACGCATGCAAGTATGTAGATTATGCACTACATCTCGATAAGACCGCCGGCAGGCGGCGCGCATGCACAAGTTTTCTCACGGTCTTACCATTAAGTAGATTGTATGGAGGATCTCAATCACACCCAGGAAGGTGTGAGAAGAGGCACCGAGCCCGGAGCAGATGCACTGAGGCTTACTGCCCATTTATAGTGGCTGATATGTCAGATTCTACCGCTAACGACTAGTGATAAGCGCAAATGCTTGTCATTCGAGTTTGTCTAGGGTGTTCAGGTACGCACTGAGTATCGCTGGTGCTCAAGTCACATGTTTGACTCCCCGTGACCGCTTGTTTCGCAGCTGTTAGACAGTCACAGAACGTTGGGATTGGCAGCGTTTGTCAGGCAATCCACACGTTTTGTGGCTGTCTAACAGCTGTGAAATACATGGCCGCGGGACTCGAACATTTAACTCAAGCACCCACGTTACTCGGTGTATACCCAAGCACCCTGGGCAAACTCGAGTGATGAGTGAGCAAGTATGCTCGTTGCTCGGGCAGTCTCCGAGTATTTGGAAGTGCTCGGAGATTTAGTTTATGTTGCCGCAGCTGCATGATTTGCGACTGCTAGACTGTCTGAATACATGTGGGAATTCCCTAACAAACAAGCAATCCCCACATGTAGTATTCAGGCTGTCTAGTAGCCGCAAATCATGCAGCAGCGGCGACAGAAACTAAATCTCCAAGCATTTCCAAATACTCAGAGACCACCCGAGCAACGAGCATATTCGCTCATCACTACTAACAACCTATCATTCACGATAATGTGAATGGGTTGAGTGACCAAACTATGTGTCCGAAAACAATAGTTCAACAGGCATGAAATCATTAAGGAAGTCAAAAATATTTTCATTCCAATTTTCGAAAATTGTGATATGTAAGACAGAGATTGCCCGTTCAATAGATTGACCGATAAAAAGGAGTAGAGGAAATTCAAGTCCTAAATAGGGTTGACTGCGTTCCACAGTTGATGCATTGGAATTAGTACATTTTCACAAATGGGGCGATGGGTACATGATCGTAATTAGCTAAAACGTTTTAGAGTCGTTAATTCGATCAAATATCCTTTATATGGTATGAAATGTTTCTACAATACTTTGTGAATTTATGTATTCAAAATAATTCATATCACTTACGGGATATGAACACTGAAGACGCCTACACTTCAGATCATTTGTCTGTGTCAGAGTCCAATGTTCGATGTTACGATCTCTATTCAACCTCTTTATTTGCGATTCTTCTCTTGTATAAACTCTTGTTTGAAATTGTTTGCTGGTCGTGAGATGCGATCACATCCTTCAACGCTAACGGTTATCTGCTCATGCAAACAAAACCTTGGTCTGTGGCAAGTGACGCCCCACCAGGAAAAAATCCCAGAAATGTCAAATTGAAACTTCAAAGGCTTTATTATAATGCTGATATATATATGATAGCAGTTTCAAATGGTTAGGGGAACTGAACAGTTTCCTTTAAAGAGTTTGTACCAAGATTGGTCGTTACCTCCGATCCATCACTGCTCTCAGCTATCTTCACCTCTCCACTGAGGATGAATAGAGAGGAGGTGCGCATGTCAAACTCCACTAAGATGGGGCTCTTACAGCAAAAGGTTTCCCCCAAATGGGAATTTATCCCCTATCATATGGATGGGGTAACTTCTAATCTTCTACATATGCTTTAAACCCAATTAAGAAACAATATCAGACACAAACTGTGGACGTGAATGACGCTGTTTTTGGAAGAAATTAGCCATGTTTTTCTAACTAAAGTCTCCTAATTTTCTTTTGCACTAGGTTTTACGATTTACCCCATTATGTGCACGTGTGTATAAACATCGTCAAATACATCCTTATTAACAACTCATTTTTTCTCCCTCTGTGTCCTTGCACATTATCTTCTCCCATCATTTTCCTTTCATTCGCCCTGTCCATTATTTCCCTTGGCTGGCTTCCACTTTTTCCAACCCTTCTATTTATTTTGTACTCTCAATTAAACTATACCTTTCTCTCTCCAAATGTCTTCCCGCTCATTATCCCCCTTCTCTGATTCCATTACCCCTTACCCTTCCCATCTCAGGACTTGGAAAATGACTACAAATGTGTATGCCCTCGAGGTTTTTATGGCAAGAACTGTGACATAAGTGCCATGACGTGTGCCGATGGCCCTTGCTTTAATGGTGGCACCTGCGTAGAGAAAAGCATTGTAGGTGGTTATGTCTGCCGTTGCCCCATCAATTACCATGGATCCAACTGTGAGAAAAAAATTGATCGTTGCACCAACAACCCGTGTCTGAATGGTGAGTCTTCACCACTACATAATTCTTGTGATTGTTCTCTTCTTCAGGGTTACATCCTATAACTTTGTAAAATCTCTTCTTAGGTGGCCATTGTTTGGACGTTGGGCGTAACGCAGTGTGCAAATGTCGAGTGGGCTTTTCAGGATCTCGGTGTGAAGTAAATGTCGACGACTGTGCCATCAACCCCTGTGCCAATGGCGGCACCTGCGTAGATGGGCTGAACACCTACACCTGTTCCTGTACTCTTGGTTATGGTGGTAAAGATTGTACCCAACGAGTAGATGCCTGCAGCGCCAAGCCCTGCCTTAATGGAGGCACCTGCTTCACCCACTTCAGTGGCCATGTCTGCCAGTGTTCCTCAGGCTTCATGGGTTCTAGTTGTGAGTTCAGGGTCCAAGAACCAACTTCATCTTCTTACTATGCTGATCCTCCATCCAACCTAGCCCTGACGGCTTGCCTAGGGGTGATCACGTTGAGCTTGCTGGCATGCGGTCTTGTCCTCCTTATGAGAGGTATTAAGAAAGGATTCATCAATCAAAAAGGGATAGTCACCAATGACTTAGAGCACAAGAACAACCTAAAAGAGAAGGAGCCATTTCTTATCTCACCTCCACATTTCAAGATGCCCAATCAGGACTGCCTTAGGGAAAAATCCCGAAGCAAGCAGAAGCTACTCCCGGCATCAGACATAGAGGAGGAGAAAGATGGCCGCCGGTGAGTTGCTCTGACATTACAGATGTTCGGGTAATGTGGATACAAAAGTTTAACCTTTTCCACCTATGGCCAATGTTTGCTTTTGATTTTATCTTACTTTTCATCCAACAGTCATAGCTTTTTTACTTGTTTGTTGACAATGCCGTACGTGGGCTTGTTTTTTTACAAAATGAGTTGTAGTTTTCAAAGACATCATTCATTTCACCATATAATGTGCTGAAGAATGGGGGGAAAAAAATCAGTGTAGTGAAAAAAATTTAATACTACCACTGTTTTTTTGGGGGGTTTGTTTCTATGGCATTCATTGTGTGGTAACAATGAACTGGCAATATGATTCTCCAGACCAGTACAATTATGGTGATAATTATAGCCAATCTTTTTTAACTGTTTTTTTTTTAGCATTTTATTTTACCCGTGAACTTTTTTTTCAAGGACTTGGGAAAAAAAAATCATATTTGGTTTGTATCGCCATTTTCTAAGACTTTTATGTATCCAGGAATAGACCTGTGAAAAGACTTGATTTTTGAGTGCCAAGCTGTAGTTTTTTTTATACGATTTTGGGGTAACCTACGATGTTCTGATTGCCTTTTATTTTATTCTTTTGGGGAAAGGTGTGTAGACCAAAAAACAGCAATTCTGGAAATTATTCTCCTTTTGCTATATGAAGTGTACCATATGGATTAAATATACACCGTGTTCCATATTATTATGCAAATACCATCATTCTCTGATTTTCCTAAAAGTTTGATGCAAATGAGTCAGTATAATATATCCAAATCATAAATCATTAAGAGTATAAATCAAGGTTTATTGGATGAACCTTCCAGTGATAACAGTAGATTTTTTGCATAACTAAAAAACTCAAGATGCACTGTTCCAAATTATTAAGCGCAACAGAGTTCCCAGACATTTTTTAGGTTGTAAAGAACTGAAAATGGTCATTTGTTGAATTTGCGGCATTAAGAGGTCACATTTACTGAAATCAAAAGCTTTTGTAATCAAAAACATCTTAACAGGCTAAGTTACATGGTAAACACAGGACCCCTTCTTTAATATCTTCTTCACAATTCTTACATCTATTGAAATTTCTTTCCATGATGTCAGACTCGCCTCTCAGAGCTGCTGTCTTGATGTGATCGACCTCCCATCCTCATAGATCATTTGATTGAGGATACTCCAAAGATTCTCAATAGGGCTGAGGCTTCAGGGGAGGATGGTTGCCACAAGTGATGAGCGAGCACGCTCGAGTGATCTCCGAGTGTTTGGGCGTGCTCAAAGATTTAGTTTCTGTCGCCACAGTTGCATGATTTGTGGCTGCTTGACAGCCTCGATACATGTGGGGATTCCCTAACAAACAGGCAATCCCCACATGTATTCAGGCTATCAAGCAGACGCAAATCATGCAGCTGCGGCAACAGAAACTAAATCTCCGAGCACGCTCAAATACTCGGAGATCACCCGAGCAACGAGCATACTCGCTCATCACTAGTGGCCCACCCATGAGTTTCTCTTCCTTTATGCCCAGAGCAGCCAATAACTCAGAGGTCTTTGCAGCACGAGATGGTGCATTGCCAGCATGAAGATGATCTTGCTACAGATGGCACAGAAAGAAAGTGGTCAGTCAGAAACTCTATATACATTGCCGAGGTCATTTCCACACCTCCATAGACCCTAAAAGAGCCTACCAACTCTCGCACCATGATTCCAACCCAAAACCTGACTCTGTCACGTCTTTGCTGACATTGCAGCGTTGTTGGGACACAGTGGCCGTCCATCAACAATCAACTACTGCATCCATCTGTACCAACCAGGGTTGCACTGCACTCATTAGTAAACAAGACTGTTTTAAAATTAGTCTTCATGTAGGTCTGGACCCACTGAAACAGTTTCTGCTTGTGAGCACTGTATAGGGGCGGCCAAATATTAGGTTTCTGCACAACAACAAGTCCTGGAGGATCTTACTTCTTGAGGTTCATGGGACTCCAGAGGCACCAATAGCTTCAAATATCTTTTTAATGCTTTGCAATGTTATTTTAGCAGCTACGCTCTTTATCCGATTAATTTGTCTGGCAGAAACCTTCCTCTTTATGCCTTTATCTGCACAAACCCGTCTGTGCTCTGTATCAGCCTCGTCGCTTCACAGTACGATGATCACGTTTAAGCTTTCTTGAACTATGTAACATGTTTTCATACCATGGCCAAAGCATCGCTTTTCGGCAGCAGAGAGATCCTTTTACTTTCCCATATTGCTTGAAATCTGTGGCATGCTTAATAATGTTGACGTTCTTGTTAAGTAGTTTTCCTTTAATTGGGCCTCACCTGGCAAACTAATTATCCCAGGTGTTTGAGATTGATTTCAGTGACCCAGAGAGCCAGAGACACAAACCGTCCATGAGGTTATTTGAAAAACAACAAATTAAATCTTTATGATACTTCAATCCAATTTGCATAATTTGGAATGCGGTGTAATTATATGTTGATATATTAGACATTTACGGATGTGGCAATACAGAATATGTTAATTAAAATTTTTTACAGTCATTTTTACATGGGGAAATGGAGGCGAGGGGGGGAATGTGATTCGAATTTGTATGCTTTTTTTTAATTTTAAGTCTTTATTTTACTTTTTTTTTTTTAAGTTCCCCTAGGAGACTTGAACATGCGATTGTTTATTCTATATACTGTAATACCACAGTATTGTAATATATAGCTTAAATCATGGTCTCCTATAAAGCCCAGACCGTGACTGGGCTTCACAAGCACCAACAAGGCAGCCATGCAGATACCGGTTGCGTAATAACGCTCCATACATTCGCACGCATCTTACATGTACAGCGGATGTTGGGAACGGGTTAATACTAGTGGTATTATCGGTAAGTAGTAACATATCTACAGTATTCCCTTTACCTTCTATAACAATTGTGTTTTTCTTATAGCGCAAAGTCAGATGTCAGACACAGCAATGCCATAGGGCAGCACCAAGATGCTGTTTGTCATCCAATATACCTCCTTCCAGGCTCCTCTGAGCAGTGCGTGTTCGCCACCGAGGTACCAATCCTTCAATTCATCCATATGACAGAATAAAACCTCACTTTTTTATAAGACTTCTTGCAACGGTTATGTGGCTGACGGCTTAGCTGAGCCTTCAAGTGTCTTTTCTGGGGAAGGTGGGGAATGTCACTGCCGTACATGCCAGCAGCATGGGGATCAAAATAATGGGGAGTTTTAATACAAAACGTCCAATTCTTGGACTCACCCAATATCATCTTCCATGGGAAAGTCGGATGGACCCCACATAAATAACCAGTGGGTTTGAAATTGGCAGGTTTTGGTCTTTAACTTTGGAGCTCGAGAGTTTGGCCATGTACTGCTGCAATCAAAATCATTCACACTTCCATTGCAAATGACATTTTTATCGAAATGTACAAACTTTCTGCAGTAAATCAATAAAACAAGAACAACCTAAAGTCCTAAAAAGTTGGGACGCTGTGTAAAATGCAAAGAAAAGGAGAATGCGATGATTTGGAAATCTCTTCTCGACATATTTTATTGAAAATAGAACATAAATCACAGATCAGAAGTGGAACGTTGGACATTTTTCCATTTCATTTTAAAAATTTTTTTGGGAACTGGGGTTGTGTATAAATGGCTCAACACAACTAATATAATAACTGTTTCCTCCAAATACATCTAAAAATTCCACTTTTACTGTCACACTAGTAAATTATTTCTACTTCTTCATGACGAGCGTCTTTAGTACTTAGTAGACCGGCTGTTATGACCTGCTGCAGATGTGATGTATGACACGGAGTTATATTAGCAATGGCCTCCATATAAGTAATATTCTTGGGCTTGCTTCCTGCAAATGCCTTCTTCAAGTCCCACCAGAGATTTTCTATGGAGGTTCAAGCCAGGTGACCGTGATGGCCACTCCAAAATGTCTTCTGAAACTAAGCCTTGGTGGACTCTGAGGTATGTTTGGGATGACTGTCCTGTCGTAAGATCCTATGTCGCTCAAACTTCACCTTCCTCACAGAAGAGATGACGTTTTATTATGGTTCAGAATTATTCTACTTCATGACGAGAGTCTTTAGTACTTCCTAGAGCCCTTCTTGCTGTTATGACCTTCTGCAGATGTGATGTATAGCCAGACACAGGTTTATAGCAGCAATCCCGAGGAATCTTAGCCTATTCCTCATTAGCAATGGCCTCCTTATAAGTAATATTCTTGGGCTTGCTTCCTGCAAATGCCTTCTTCAAGTCCCACCAAAGAAGGCGGTGATGTCTACATGCTTCACTGTAGACATTACCGAGCCCCTGCCATGTTTCACTGTAGGCTTCACTGAGGCAATGTTATGCTTCACTGTAGGCATCACTAAGTCCTTCCCCTACGATGCTTCACTGTAAGCATCAGAGTCATCAACATGCTTTACTATAGACATCAACTAGCCCTCATGATTCTTCACGGTACACATCGAGCTCCCACCATGCTTCACAGCAGGCACCACTGAGCCCTAACCATATTTGACTGTAGGTATCACTAAGTCACTGCTATTCTTGACTGTAGCCATCACCGAGCCACCACCATGCTTCACTGTAGCGTGTCCTTTTTCATTGTATGCTTAAACTTTTCCTCCTCCAGACATTCCACTAATCAATCCATCTCAGTTTTGTTTCATAATTTCACGAAACAAAATCTAAAAACTTCTGAGGCTTATTTATATGGTCTTGAGCATATTGGAGATAACTACTCTTGTACATCTTGGAATTCGGGTATGGAGACTGGCAGCGTGCTTGCTGCAGGACTTTTTCCAAATCTGGTGGCAGCTGGAGACAGCTTCTTCTTTCTGCCACGTACAGATATTCTACTCAGTTTTCCAAGAATTTCAAGCTTGAGAACTCCACTTCCATCTTTATCTCTAGAAATATTCAAAGTCTTTGTAACTTTTTTATCCTTTTTTTTGTTTGTGCAAGGCAATGATCTCTTCTCTTAACTTTTTGGGCCACTCTCTTGGCTTAGCCATATTTCTACCATGAGGTCAAACATCACAGTCTACAAACCAGCCCTAGTCACACCAGTCCAGGTATTTGTTGTGTTTTAGCTTAAGCTCACCTGATCCAACTAATGAAGCCCTTGATTATTATATCATGCCATGCTTCACTGTAGGCAACACAAAACTTTTTTACTTTCTTTTTTCAATCCCCATTGGGGACTCAAACTTGTGATCTCCTATTCTATAAAACTGCCATAATACAGTATTACAATATATAGTCCTAATCATGGTTTCTTATGAAGCTTAAACAGCTTCTAGGTTTTACATAACTACCAGAATGGCAGCTACAATGAGAAACCATCAGCACCCTCATCGCATCGCAGTGGTGAGATAAGGGCTCGGAAAAGACTCCCATGCAGGTTCGCACGCACATCTTAAATGCAACTGTCAGTGACTTGACAGCTGCACTTAAGGGGTTAACAGCAGCAAGCTGAACTGACTTATCTGTCATAGAGCCCTACAGGGTTAAAAGTGGTATTTTGTGAATTTAGAAAAAATACTTGTTATATTAGTAGTGTTGAGCGATACAAATTGTTCTTGTTCGATGGGTTGTTTGCAAACAGCAGGAGGTTTGTAAATTTTGCCAATGGACAGGATTTGTAATGGGGGGGGGTGTGAAAATTTTTGACTGTAACTGTAGTTTCCGTTCAGGACTTACACTTTTTCCATGCGTTCACTTAGGGCCCCGTCTCACATAGCGACTCACCAGCGATCCCGACAACGATATGAACTTGTCAGGATCGCTGCTGAGTCGCTACATGATCACTGCTGAGCTGCCAAACAGGCAGCGATCAGGACAGCGAGTACGCCGGTAACAAGCGACACACGGGGCGGCGCCTAGAAACCCAATGTTTACCTTGGTTACCAGCTCCCCTGCACCAGCGAGCTGGTATCTAACGTAAACATCAGGTTTCTAGGCGGCGCACGGCGCCTAGAAACCCGATGTTTACCTTGGTTACCAGCTTCAGCTCGCTGGTCTACCGCCTGTCACACGCAGCGATGCGTGCTGGCCAGCGATCAAAGAAAAGTCCAGGACATTCAGCGACGATCAGCGATACCCAGCAGGGGGCTGATCGTCGCTGCATGTCAAACTTGACGAGATCGCTGTTGCGTCACAAAATTTGTGACTCAGCAGCGATCTAGCTATGTGAGACGGGGCCCTTATGGTATTTGTGTCTATAGCAAAGAGACCAAATCAAACAGAGAATCTTCTACAGGTAAAGCAAGGCAGTAAGGAGAACCCGCTTTTCTGATACTGCTTAAGGCCAAGTTCAGATACATGTATTTCACAGTATATATAAGAACTGCAATACCTGGACTGTCTGCAGGTCTCCTGACCCAAAATTGCAGCCTCACATAATCTTATAAGGCTGTACGTTCGAGTAAGAAACTAGCGGGCAGCCCAGTGACTACTTAGCTTCTGCAGCTATCAATAGTGACAAGTGCATGTGATTAGTCTGACAGAGGGAGATCACTCCATCTGTCATTCCATCGGTACCCTGACACCACGATCTGGGGATGCCGATTTTTGAATACTGCACCCGGAGGTCTAGCAATGGCCTATTGAGGCTGTTTTATACCACCGCTATCACAACTGGCCAGAGGAGTGGTGTAATAGGCTACTTATCAGTATAGTACTTGCAGGCTTAGTTAATACATTGTACTACATAAGTAGTGAGGTGTACTATTTCTGCGATTAAAGTCCACTTGGGAGAGATAATAAATGTTGTAAAAAAATGCTTTAGGTGTTCAAAATATCAAGTGTAAATATCAAATATCAATGTAAAAAAAAGTTTCAAAATCCTAGATTTTCCAATACAAGTTTTTATGTTTAGAAAAAACAAACGACCCACAGATTTGGCATTGCCGTTTTCTGTATCAACCTGTACTATAAACATGGCAAACACTGCAAAAAAAAAAAAACACATAAAATCAGAACTACTGTTTTGTTTGAAAAATTCATACAGAGCCCAAAATGATACCAATAAAAACAGCAGCTTGTTAGCCACAAAAAAGAAAGAACTGCGACTCTCAGGACTCAATAAGGAAATTCTTTAAAAAGTCATTTTCTTCTGCAAAAGTAGTAAAACATAAAAGATATAAATTAGGTATCGCCTAGATTATATTGAGGCATAAACATGAAAATGTATCGTTAGTTATCCCTCACTAAAATACAAAAGTTATGGGCACGAGAACAGGACAAAAACTAAAAAATGATGTTGTGTAAAATTAGAAAAAAAAAAAAAAAAAAAAAAAATTTTATCTAATTTTGGCGATACTGTCGGACCTGTATCGAATGCCAGAATAAAGATAAAATATTAATTAAATTATACCAAATGGTGTTTGGAAAAACTAGAATTGCTGATTTTTTTTATTATTTTTGCCTCCTAAAGAATGTAATAAAAAGTGATCAATATGACAACTGTGCCACAAAATGGTATCAACGAAGAGTGCAGCTTCTCACACAAAAATTAAATCCTCAAACAGCTCCATAGACAGAAAATGATAAAACTTGTGGCTTTCAAAATATGGTGAAAAAGCAAAAGATAAAAAAATTTTTTTAAAGATAAAGTCAAAACTGGGAAGGGGTTAAAAAGTTAATTCCCCCAAAAATCAAGTTATTCCCTATTCATAGGATAGGGAATAACTTGATGATTGCTGTGGGTCCAACAGCTGGTGCCCCCCCAGCGATCCTGCTCTACAGCCCCGTCTTGATGGAGCAGAGGTACACATGTGCAGTGTCTATGGGACTGATGAAACTAGCCAAGTGCAATGCTCGGCAGCCACAAAGACAATGAATGGCGTGCAGGCTGCGCAAGGGCACCGCTCATCCTTCCCGACTGGGTGTAAGAATCCAGTTCTAAGGATTTCAAAGTCCCAATTTCAGTATCGCTCGGGTTCCCAGCACTTAGAGTCCCACCAATCAGCAAGTTATCCTGTATCCCTGATTTTTTGGGGAATAACCCCTCAACATTTTCGCAGGAAGTGATGTTGCGTTTCCCGTTGAAATGAACAGGTGCGAGATTATTGCAGAACACAAAGTTGCCGTAGATCAATCTCACGCACGTAAATAAAGATTTATGCTCATCTGATAAAGTAACGACATGTCGCCAAGATGGACAATAACTTAATGATCAGTGCGGAGATGAACTCTAGGACCCCCCCCCCCCGCTAATCCTTATAATGAAGGGGCCGCAGCTGTAAAGGGACAAGCAGCCGACCTAAAAATGAATCTGGCTACAGCCCCTTCATTTTCAGGATTGGTGGGGGTCCCAGCGGTAGCCATCACCCCTTTAGGCAAATGGAAAAAGTCACAAACATAAAAACCTACAGATATATGTAAGAAAAAGTCACCACTATTATTATCCAGAGGAAACAGACCAACCCATATGGCCCCCAAAGACAAAGTGTTCACGTAGATATTACTATAGTATGTGGCACAATGTGCAAAACCCTACAAAGTAAAAGAACGCATTTTCAATAAAGAGGCTTCATCAGGGTGCTGAGCATCACCATGCAAAAGGGCTTCATCAGGGGAGCTGTTTTGCCATACAAAGTAGCTTCATCAGGGGTGCTGTTCGTCACCATGCAAAGTAGCTTCATCAGGGGTGCTGTGCATCACCATGCAAAGAGGCTTCATCAGGGCTGCTGAGTTTTGTCATACAAAGTACCGTCGTCGGGGGTGCTGAGCATCACCATGCAAAGTAGCTTCATCAGGGGTGCTGTGCATCATCATGCAAAGTGGCTTCATCAGGGGTGCTGTGCATCACCATGCAAAGGGGCTCCATTAGGGGTGCTGAGTTTTGCCATACAAAGTACCGTTGTCAGGGGTGCTGTGCATCACCATGCAAAGAGGCTTCATCAGGGGTGTTGAGTTTTGCCATACAAAGTAGCTTCATCAGGGGTGCTGTGCATCACCATTCAAATTGGCTTCATCAGGGGTGCCCCCACATGACAGCAACAGGATGAGTAATTTGGAACCGACTATTGTTTACACATATGGTTATGTTTCCCTGTATATTGCTGTTTGGACTAGTTTTTTTATGCACATTATTGAAACCACATTCTATTATTTTGTGTGTTGAGCCGCAAATTATAATATTGGGATGGAGATGAGCTTTTCTGTTGCATGTAAAATCATCAAAGTGTATGCTTTTTCTTTGGGGGGTCGTGAGGGATGGTCTGTGACTTTATCATGGGTCTGGACGCCTTAGAATTTTATAATTGTGTGTATTTGACTCCCATTTCTTCTGTCTGGATAATAACAATAAAATAATGACATTTTCTAACGTGTAACTTAACATACAACCTTGTTTAAAAGTATGTCACTTTCTCTGTTGGTTCTTTATGCCGCTGTCTTCATACATTGACTGGCATTCCACATTTAATAAGGGGTGCCTACTTGACAGTTAAAGGGTTATTTCCAAAAACAAGAAGTTATCCCCCCCTCATTTACAACATAGAGTATAACTTGCTGACTGAAGGGACCCCTGGCAATACCAAGATCAGGGTTCTGCATCCTCAACCTGAATTTAGGAGCAGAATGCATGCGTGGCCACCGTTCTACTCATTGTCTATTGGACTGATGGAAATGACCAAGCACAGCCTCAGCAGCCCCATAGACAATTCATGGAGCAGAGGCCACGTGCACTTCCAGGGTAGAACTTAAATGTTTTTGTGAATATCCCTTTAATTGCTTATGCGACTCCGTTCACACCTTATATCTGACATTTGTATATTAACCTGAATTCTCCTATCATAGGTGTAATTCACTTCCGACACAAGACTGACCGTCATCCTTTACCCTTCCGTGGAAAAATACTACCTTTTTACCATCTTCACTTTTTTTTTTTAAGGCGCTATTTATTTTTCAGCTTTCCTTGTAAAATATTCCAACAGATGTATATATATTTTTATATTTATTATTTGCGCTGCTGCTGCTAAAAAGAAGAAACACAACAACATAAAAAAGGACTGCCGAAAAAGTAAGAATTATTATTCCATTGCCAAAGGCTTCAGGACCAGTGGGTTCTGGCGACTCCCTCCATTTGCCGGACGCTGTGGTGACCCTGCCTTCCCCGTAGTACGGCTGTCGTTGTACTGGGAGGCAGAAAAAAAAATGGAAGGGAGCTTCGAAGAGGACATAATTAATAACGCAAGACCCTGGCGGGACTCTTCCGATGAAAACCTCATGGATGGACTTTTTTATTTATGCGGGCTCTGATCCTGTGACTTGTTTTTGATCCAAAGACTGCTTCTATTTTCCTCAGACTGGTTATAGCTTTCTCATGTTTGTACAATTCAGACTTAATAAATGTATATTTAATGCACCCGATTCTGTAGAAGTGCCCTCTAGATGCTGCGGCCTTCATACGCCGCTCACACAACGCTAGATGTGATGTATACAGATGGTGCTCACCCTCCCCGGGTCCAGCGCCGCCTCTCTGCCACTGCTCTGCTCTGTGTTTCAGGTTCAGCGGTGTCATCACATCTACAGCACATGTCACCGCTGCAGCCAATCACTGAGTGCAGTGGTTCTGCTGAGGTAGAAGACATGAGCCACTTAGCTCAGTGATTAGCTACTTTTCAGGAGAGAATGACCAGGTACTGGAAACACTTTGGGAGGGCAAGAGTCTACTGCCATGTTACCCGTCGTAGAACTAAATGCAGACTCCTCTCCGGTCATGTCCGCATCAACAGGATTTTGCATCACTTATAACATAACAATTATCAAGCAATTATATAACTAAAGGGAATGAATCATCAGAAAACTTGTCATTTAAACCAAGTTTTTATTTATTTATTATTTTTGATTTTTTTTTATGTTTTATATCATAATCTGCTTTACCAGATTTATTTATTTTTTTTAATTTCACCCTGGGCACTGGGATTGTTCTAGACTCAGAGTTCCTGCTGTTTCAGGAAATTTACAGGTACATCAGGAGCATGTAGATGTGTTGTCAGTCATTGTACAGGAGGAGGAGGTGAGCTGT
>VIAB01002999.1:27880-46862 GCA_009801035.1 Oophaga pumilio | reverse complement strand
GGGTGAGAACCAGTACTTAACAGTTGGGGTGAGATCATCTTTTACTTCAAATTATAAGTATCACTCTCCTTAGCAAGTTAATATTGCTGTCTTAACTTTGCAGTTTACTACAAAAGTTTAGTGGAATGAAATGTTGCTTTATGTATGACTCCTAACTAGACCTACAAATATCAAAAGACTGCCAGTCACTTTCAAACAGAAATCAGATGTGTAAAGGTGCTTAAAAAGAGTAGCCAACTATCCAGACATGAGCGGATCTTTTGAAATTCAAATTCACCTGCTTTCCCAAATTTTCTTTCCAAATTTCATTTTCAAAGAATAAATTAGTGTGAATCGCATATGTAAAAGCTCTAATTGCCTGAAAAATATACATATAACATGGTGAGGTGAGTACCCCTTGGAGTCTAAAGAACCTATTTTTAGCTCTGTAAGGCAAACATAACCTTATTAATGTCCAAGTGACCTCAACATATTTGGGTATAGGAAAATGGATTGTAAGAGGTAGAAACCAGCAGTTACCACACACAGGAGTTGCAGATTTTGGAAGTTCCTTTGTTTCATCCCCCAAATTTTTTTGTTATATCCTTTCAATATCACAACTTAAAACCAAATG
This sequence comes from Oophaga pumilio, assembly GCA_009801035.1. Lineage (NCBI taxonomy): Eukaryota > Metazoa > Chordata > Amphibia > Anura > Dendrobatidae > Oophaga > Oophaga pumilio. The sequence continues at coordinate 46,249 of VIAB01002999.1, read as the reverse complement.
CCAAACCTGAAATAAAACCGTTAACCTTAGTCAATTACCAGTTTTCAATCAATCCTTTATTCAAACAAAATAACAACACTACTACTGTTATGCACTCGGTTGCAACAACTTTAATATAATGGATTGCAACCTAACACGGGGTCCGCGATGCAGCTTTTTGTTCACTGCTGCCGAACACCCCTGTAGTATGAAGGTCAAACTGACAACGGAAATAAACATTAGATCTCGCCTGTGTTACATCACACTAGGAGAGAGATGTGGAATTGGCACTATCTCCGTTAGCGTCACGGGAGATGTGCAATCAACTGGCGTAGATGTAGCCCTGTTAATGGCACAGAAGCCACTTGCCAGATATTAGATTAGCACTATGTGCTGCAAGCTGGACTGAGTTACTTCACTATTCAGCTGATGGCGATGCCCGCGTGCTGCCAACTGGGTTACGTCCAGACTGCGCAGCTTCAATATTCAGCTGGTGGCGATGCCCGCGTGCTGTCAGCTGGTATGAGACCGGACTGAGCAAGCTTCTCTGTTCAACTGGCAGGTGATGCCCAGGTTACGCGCCCCACAGTCTGCTCAGGGTGTATAGCTACCCTATATTTGTAGCAAGACTGCGATATTGGTTACCTGTCTGGCATAAGCTGAACCTGCCTGAAGGACCTGAGCTAATAAGCCGAGCGTACTCTGGCAAGGTCCCGGAGAGCAAAGCTAGAGAGCATGTGGAGCCCAGATTCTGGCACGTCCACACATGAGCACTGCCTATTTTAGTATGATCTGACCGCGCCGCGGACAGACAAGCTATTTAAGGGCTAAGCTCCGCCCCCGGCCATCTCGTCAATCACATCACCGATGACGTCATCCGTGACGAATCAGGCGATGCCAGGTCAGAGGATCAGCTGACACTAAGCACCAATCATGCCTCGCCATGTCACGGACATCCTCAGTGCAGGCATTTCCGGACTTAGGCTTGCAACAGCCTTTTCTTGTTCCGTAACCTAGGTTTAAGGCTACTGTGAACAAAGACCCAAGTAACTATTTGTGCCTCTTGGGTATTGGCTAGGTGTTGTGATCAATGGCGAATCTGAGCAGCATCTGCCTCGGCCGGGTCTGGATGGGAGACCACAGTCTCCTCAGATCCAGGTTCAGATCCGGCCGTTGCCTGATGCCTAAAAACTACCTGATCATAGCCTGATAATTTGTCCCCAAAAGAACCTAACCAGGTTTGCCAAAGCTGACTAATTCACTACCCACATACTGCTGTCAGGAGAAGACTGAATCAAGGGTTCAGATGCTCGAAGACAAGCTCTATAGGTGTGGAGGGCAATTCAGACCACTGGCTTCTGCATCCAGAGCCAAAAGACAAAAACACTCCCACTGAAAATGAGAGAGGGAATAGGTGATTGAGTTCTGAACATCTGACACTTGAAATGCCGTAATACAAGAGCTAATAGACAGGCATTGCAAAACTAATTGATGAAGTACTCGAATCACTTGTGGAAAGGATGATGAAATACTATTAATCGCTAACAGTACTCCCTTGTTGTCACAATTTAATTTAATCTTTTTGCTTTGAAGCCACCTTTTCCACAAAAATACCCCCACAGGTATGGAGAACTGACAATGACACGAGGTGAAAACCTTTGTCACCTCAAGCAAACTACTCTGCACCCCATTTCATAAGTTGACCTGCGGATTGATCCAGTCAGCTAAGTGCACTGGAGTCTGTCTACCACCCTCAAAACAGGTTCTCAAAATGTGTTAACAAATCCTTCACACTCACCAGAAGCTCCCTAAACCCATCACCGATTAAATTACGACTAACCCCCACAGACCCTGCCACTGATAAAACACATGTAGAGTCTGTAATACCCAGTCACTAGATATAATCCGTACTTTTAGATGTTAAAATAGGGGGAAATATACAAGTCATGGAAACACACAGCCAAAAATCCAAAGCCTGCCCTCATTATCGGTCTGATTAGAAATCCACACTGAAACTTCCCTAGAGTGAGAGTCCACCAAAGATGGGAGACAGGCCAATGTCAATTGAGCCCCAGGAGGCTGAAAAAAATCAGGATGATGATTGTTGAGGTGGGTTTGGTGGGAAGAAACCTCAACAATGGTCACCTCTGGAAACAGCCCACAGTCCGATCCAGTCACAGGTTGGGTCATTTGTGAATCCACAGGAAGTAAAGAAGAGGACTGCCTGACAAGAGCATCACCATGATTACCCATCGTTGTGTTGTAAAAATGTGAAGTACAGGTGCAGAAGGCTCTGCCCCTGTAATGAGCGTTAGTCTACTTACCGCTGCACTCAGGCACATGCCTGTATAACTTCCAGGCTGATTACCTTTTTCCTTGGTACGCAGCGCCTGGCCTGGAGGGTCCATGGAGGGCACCTGGAGGCGCTCCTGCGCGAATGCTTACCAGGGGAGTTAAGTCCAGCAATAGCCTAAGAGGATGCTGAAACCTGTGGGGGCTGTGGCCTTCTCTGCTCTGCAAGATGATGGGAGGAAATGAGATATCTACAGCTACAGGGCAGCATGATGACTCTTTGATTTTAGCTGTTGCTTTGTAGCACTGTGGTTCTTGGATCCAATCCCACCAAGTACAACATCTCCAAGGAGTTTGTGTGTTCTACTCATGCTTGCATGGGTCTCCTCTCGGTTTTCCGTAATCCTCCAACATACCAAAGACGTACTAGAAGGGAAAAAACATTGTAAAACCCCAATGGGGACAGTGAAGCTAATGTCTGTTGAAATTCATACCACTATTTAAGCAGGTAAACAAATATCTTGCTATTACATGAACTAATCTGTAAAAAAAAGAAATAAAAATAGCTTGAAACAATCTTTTACCACATGATTTGTTAAACTGTTTGCATGAAGTTGAACACAATATTTCACAAATAATGTATTTTAGGTTCCAAGCCATAGCCTGCAAACACTATAGACAGTCTTTTTTTATACATTAAGGGTTGAAATCATTAAAGATCTCACATCAGAATTCTGTCGAAAAAGCTTTGAAGAATCACAATATTTTGATGTGACTTGTAGTTGGGTCAAATTTTTGTTACTTTTGGTGATTTCACACCAGTTTTTCCCAGCTCTGACAATATGGGTGAACAGGGATCCGGAGGGGCAGAACACCACTTTTCGTCTAATTCATGACGAGCTGCAGCATTCCCTAAGCCAGAAATCTCACTTCAGTACCTAACTGGACTATGATTTCTGGCATAGCTCACGGAATCGCATGCCATTTGTCAGACGCTCCAGATTCATGAACAGATGTGCACCTCTTCATGAACTAGGAGCATCTGACTCTAGAATACCCCCTCAACAAGTCCAGCATGAACAGCACTGGTCTTGATGAATTGATCCTAAAAGTATAATACGTATAATGTTTTAGCCCATATATCACTCTATACCATAACCGATGTATATAATAACAACATATAGTATTTTATTTAAAGGCTTTATCCAACATAGCCCTGTATTTTTCATACCAGAAAGATCTGGCAGAATAGTGACAAATGTTTTGAAAGACTTTATGGAACAGATATAAAACTGTATCTTGGTTGTTTGGAATTTATTACTTTTATTAAGAAATCTAATATCTTAAGCCTAATAAGGAATTATTCATACTGAACCCACACAATATATGAACATTAAAAAAAAATACATTTCACTATATCTACTATTTTTCTGTGAGCACAACCCTTGCACATATCTATTCATCAAATTATTTCTTATTTCCAGTGGAAACCTAGCATAGAACCAATGGAAACCACAATGGTAACATCAGGAAATGTCAAAAACATATTACAGTTAACTAAAGTAAAATTAATTCAGACTCAGAGAGTGCAGACTCTCAAAGATTTCCAACATCTCTTAGGAATTAATTTTCTTTAGAAATGCTCTTTATTTGACTGTTCGGTATTGTAAGAGAGGTAAATGTATTGCAGGCTCTTCCAGCCTCTGTTACCTCGTGGGGACTGCAGGACTGTATAAATATTCTCTTTCTAAACAAGAACTTACATTCCGGTCAAGGAGGACCTAAACTTGGTGTTCCCTACAGGAATAGCACAATACCATATATATGAAATCAAAATTCTAGACTGAATAGATACTGAAGTCATTCTCTTGTACATTAAAAACATCATTTTGAACATACAAACATGAAAGAAGGAAAGTGGAGAATAGAGATCGGCGGGTGTCATTGTTGGAATGTATCTGAATATTCATGATGGTTCCAGTGACAGCTTCACGTTCACATACTCTCAGATCATGGTAACATAATCAGATGGAAGGAAGGTGTGCCAGACCCTCAATGTTTAGTCTCATAACAATTTCAGTTTACAGGTCACCTAGCAACAGCAGACGAAACAGGGAAAAATGAAAAATTCATACAAGGGTAGTGTAAAATATACTGTAGCCCTTTATCAGAAAATGAAAATATATTCATAGAAAATAACTTGCTGCTTCCAGCGGGGGCAGCTGGCTCATTTAGTGTTTAGTTTAAGAATGTTTGCATGTTCCATCATTTCCCTCTGAAATAAAATCAGCATTGTTAAGGGTCTTGAGGTTTGATCTTGAATTTGATTATATCCTCTCTTTAAAGCTATGAGGATATAAAAAAATCTCCGGCACATTTGTCCCAGTCTTATGTACTTTTAAGGGGATACGAAAAAAATTAAAAGATGCAATCTTCAACCTCTGCACTTTCTCTGCGTCATTCGTTTTCCTGTGAAGTCTATACAAGTGACTCGCAATCCCCCTGTAGCCGTCTCATTCTTTCCAGAGACTAACACAAAGGAGATGTAAGGTCCAATCATTCACAGCTGCCTTTTCTCCAAGGTCAGAACACACAGAGGCCCAAATCCTAAGCAAAATACACAAACAAATCACACAGGCAAACACACTGACAGGAATATAAACTTTAGCCAAGCTAAGGAAATAGTCTTCACAAATGGAGGCCACTCTTCAGACTTCTGTTCATTGTTAACACATCCACATCTCCAAGCCACAGCGCAATCCACCATCAATGATGTCTGCGAAAACATCTGCTAACTGTATCTGTTGTACTGTCAGATAACATCACTGTTGCCCACTAAGAAACAACACATAATCAATATTACATACATTTTTTTCTGATCTCGAGCCATGGAGACGTGATGAATGAACAATCTGTAGGAAGATAGATTTTGTACAAGTCTAGATATCTCTATCTGGGTCTTCTCCTATGTTATCTTGATAGTATCAAGCAATTGGGTTTCTTGTCTTCCTCTTCACCTTGTTCCTTCTATTCTTCCTACCAAGATGTCCTTCTCCAGTGATTGCTCTCTTCATATAATGTGTCCAAACTAGGCAAGTTGTAGCTTGGTGATCCTTGCTTCAAGCGACATGTCTGCCTTGATATGTTCCAAAATTGATTTGATTGTTCTTTTTGCCATACATTGTATTGATAACAACATGGATTCTTCTTTTGTCTTGCTTCTTTATCGTCCAGTTTTCACATAAGTATAACATCTACATCATCATCAGTTATTCAATCATGTGAAATTTCATGCCTGATCTACGGTTTAGGGGCCCATGGTGATCTGCTATGCTCTGGCCAGTAGTGTGTATACAGACTATATTGAGTTTGACATCACACTACAAAGCAACTGTTTTAAAACCGAATACAGTCTATATACGCTCTACTAACCAAAGCAAACCAAACTATTCCTTTTTCCAGAATCATACCAGCTCAGGAAGAAAGAACTATTATTGATCCTTGGAGATATAGGGAGAAAATAGTCTTAGAAAATATCTAGATTTGGACATTCCTGCATAATATCTTCGCAATATAAATAGGAACGCATTTTCCATATTAGTTAAGTTACAGTAGGTATGTACTTAGATTTGTGTATTACACATAGCCTTAATTCTTTCTGAATATATATTTTCGGGTTGTATTTATGAGTGCTTTTGTTAATTATTCTTTAGTCAAAATTGTGTTACTCTACTCTTATTCTACTCACAGATAGTTTGCGTCTGAATGCTAGCTGTACATATGGACACTAATGTACATCTTAATATATAAATTTATATATCAACATTCTCAGACATCAGTATAGTATACAGTTGCACAGGTATAGTAAATGAAGATATTCATAAAATGTCAAATAAGAATAAAACAGCCAATCCAAGTGTGAAATATCAGGGCCACAGTGCTTATTTCAGCCGTAAAAAGTGATAAATAAATATCATATTAAATATAAAGTAATAAATATAATAAATACCTCTTAATCGTAATAATTCTTAATAACCTAACAACTCATGTTCAATAAATATAATTCACAAGCAATAAATGTTAGAACCCTCTTGTTAGATTTTGTTTCAGTTTGCTGGTCACATGACCTTTTTTCCCTATTTAGTCTGGCTCCGCCCTTCTGGCTTTGCTGGACTTCATTGTATTATCTACTCTTAAGCTAGCCAGGTGCTTAGGTGCCTTACTCTGTCAGTTTTGCTTGATCTTAAGATCTCTTAGTATTTGTTTTCTGTTTTATATTCCCTGCTACACTTTCTGTTAGGAGGTGTCCACCTTTTCACCCAGTCCCTAGATCTTGTAGGGATTCCTCCCTCGCAACTATAGGTCTTTTTTCAGACTAGCTGAGGACTTTAGCGGGTCTGGTCGCAGGATCAGGTCCCCCGTTACATCGTAGGGATCCAGCTAGTCCTATTGTAGGGACAGAATTCCCACCTTTCCTTAGTACTTGTAGCAGATCATAACAATAAACTCATAAGAAAAGTATGCAGAAGTTTAAAGTGTTTACTGCCTCATTAAAAGTACTAGAAAATAAAAACTAACTAAATAATGACCACTGCCAGGATAAAATCATACTAAATATGCTGATAAGGCTGGGTTCACATTGCGTTAATGGCAATGCGCTGATAGCATCCGTTACATAGTGGCACTAATGCTATGTAACGGATGCGTTAGTGCACCCATAGACTGCCATCGCTAACGCATGTCATAATCGGCATGCGTTAGCGATGTGCCGTCATTCCGTGACGGACCCTCTGACGCGGTCTGCAGCGTTCGAGGGTCTGTCACTGTTAGGGCAGATGGAGCATCAGCACTAGTGCGATCGCATAACGTGATCTTTAAAAGGCATTTGCGTTAGCACAGTCCGTTTAACGCCTGCGTTGAGTGGACTGCACTAACGCAATGTGAACCTAGCCTAACAAGTAACAATGTTCTCATGAAAATCAGGCACTCGGGTTCATAATTCTTCATTGCGTCTCTGTAAATAATTAGTTGAACTTGTGCAGCTTAACTTGGGTAGCAAATCACATCAACTTCCGATCAACAAAAGTTTAAATACATGTAATCCAGCATACAAAACAACTTCTACAACCGGAACGTTCTACACTAAATATCAAAAATCGTTATATTCCTGTTAAAGTACCATCTTTGTGTCATGTAATAAAATAAGAACAAGAAGAAATATTTCAGAATTTTTTCCTCTCTAATGTCACTCATAATCCATAGAAATACTTTGACAAACAAACAGAAATCTTTTTGAGTGAAAAGGAAAAAGAAATGTATAAAGTAACATAGTTGTGTAAATATGCACACCCTCATGCTAATACTTTATTGAAGTACTGTTTGAATTTATGACAGCATTCAGTCTTCTTGGGTAGGAGTCATTCACCATAGCTCATCTAGAATTCACCATCTTTGCCCACTGTTCCCTGCAGTAAGGTTCCAAATCTTTTAGACTGCAAGGACATACCCAGTGTACAGTGCCTTCTTTAGGTCACCCAAAGATTTTCAATTGCATTCTGATCAAGGTTCTGGCTGGGCCATTCCAAAACTTTGATCTTCTTGCAAAGCCTTTCTTTTGTTGATTCAGAGGTATGCTTTGCATCATTGTTGTGCTGACAGGTGAAATCCCTCTTCAGCTTTTTAGCAGAGCCCTGAAGGTTTTGATGCAAAATTGGCTATTTGGAACTGTCCATAATTTCCCCAATCTTGACTAAAACCCTTTTCCAGCTGCTGAAAAACAGCCTGAAAGCATAAAGCTGCCTCCACTCTGCTTGACTGGATATGGTGTTGTTTAGAAAATGCATAGTGTTGACTTTGCGCCAAACATACCTTTTGTAATTATGGCCATGGTGTACAATAATAAATTATATTGTGGTACCGTGTTAGCCAGAAAAATCGATGTGAATACTTTTCCGTCCAATTATGACAAGAGCATTCTTAAAATGATACCTTTATTAGCTAACCAGAAAATTATATGTTCTCAAGCTTTCAGAGCTCAAAGGCTCCTTCTTCAGGCAAGATTACATTTGGAATAATAAGAAAGACACATTAGATGCTTACTATAGTAGGAAATTTGTTCAAGACCTGGGAGGTGTGATGCCTTCATAAGATAAGCAAAGGAAATCAAATTAGCATTTTCTTACAAATGGAGAGCTAGTGGGAATGTGTTCTTAGCTATCTGGAGTCCTTCTGGTGAAGGTGTGAACTGTGTCTATGTAGTGAATCATAAAACCCGGTGTTAAGTTGAGTCCTAGTGTCAAAGTATTGAACATCCTAATAAGTTTGAATTCCCATATTTTTCTCTCCCTGTCATCCTTAAAATGACCTTTTAGTATTAAGACTTTTAAGTCTGTCATACAATGTCCAGTTCCAGAGAAATGTTTTCCCACAGGCGTGTTCATTTCATTCCTGATTGTATGTCTGTGTAGATTCATCCTTGTTTGTAGTTTTTGCATGGTTTCCCCAATATAGATAGCTCCAGGGCACCTTGTACATTGTATCATGTACACCACATTGGAGGATGTACATGAAAAGGAACCCTATAAGGTCATGGGTCATAATTTTCTGGTTAGCCAATAAAGGTATCACTTTAAGAATGCTCTTGTCATAATTGGACGGAAAAGTATTCACAGTAATTATGGCCAAAAAGTTCAACCTGACTCTTGTCAGACCATAACATGTTTTCCTACATGCTTTAGGTAGACTCGATATAGGTTTTGCAAAACATGGATGCTTTTCTTTGTAAGAAAATACTTCCATTTTGCCACTCTAAGGCGCAGGTCAGGCATATGAAAAATACAGTAGATTGTTTTCACATGCAGTACGCAACCAGTGCTTGCCAGAAATTGACGTTGCATCGCGCGGTGACTGAGTTAAGATGGTTGTTGTCTTTTAATAACAGGCTATCTCTGCATGTCACCCTGTGGGCTGTACCCCTACCCCTCGCGAAAGCAGTCACTGTGATTGGCTGAGCAATTCTGACCAGCCAATCACAGTGATGTCACAATAAAAGTTAAAAAAAACAAACATGTGACATGCTGTGATTGGTACTGTCTGAGATAGCAGTAATCACAATGGATGGGGTGATTGCAACATCACCTCTCCTGATTAACACCTTTGGAGCTGATTAGCTGAACAATAGTTACTGACCAATCAGTGCCAATCTAAAATAGCGATCACCACTCTACCCATCCATGTTTACCTCAGAGTTGGCATGCGGAGTGGTTGTATACCCCCTGTGTTACCTGAGAGAGAGAAAATCATTGGTGGCCAGTGTGATCCTTCTGCGATCTGTCTCTTCCTGCAATCCAGTGCTGTGCTGTGTCTCCTATAATATGTACTGTGTGCTGGCTGCTGTGTGACTGATCGGTGATCATAGCAGCAGTAGTTCTCCAATCCATTTTCCAGCTACAAACAAACACCCATACTTTCAGTTGTATCATTGGCTCAATTTATTTGTGCTTTTTTCGTGTGCCCAGCATCCTGCCCTGAGCATTTATGCTCTTTCCATGTCTGCAGCGCTCTGATCAGTATCAGTGGGGTTACACAACAGCTTGCTTCCTCCGTCCCCTACCACCAACCACAGACAACAGAGAGGGCATCAATATCCTGTTCCCATCCTGGCTGCTATGCATCCATCACCTCTTCCTCTTCATCCTCCTTCATTTCTTCCTCTGCTCCTGCACCTTTACTAACATTTTGTCTGGAACCATGAACCCCAATCGATCGCTGTAATCCACTCTCCCATGGCACCCGCCTGCGCGATGACAGTCCGCAACTTAGAGATATTGTTATATCTTCTGCATCCTCCTCTGCTTCTACCGCTTCCACAGGGACCACCACCTTCTCCCACAAACTATTCCAAGTATGCTCCAAAATGTAGTTGAACAAAATAGTTATGCTGATGATGGCATCGTCAGCGCTAACCATCTTAGTAGCCATTTCAAAACTGTGCAGAAATGTGCAGAGATCCTTCATTTGTGCCCATTCTGCAAGCGTGATTTGCACCATGTCCATACTGTATTGGCCCAGGCTATGCAAAAGGACATACTGCATTAGGGTCCAACGTTGCTGCCACAGTCGCTGCAACATGTGCAGAGTGGAATTCTACCATGTTGACACATCACAAATCAAACTGTTAACCAGTAGGCCGAAAGACTTCTGTAGCGATGCAAGTCGATGATCTGCGGAGAGTGAATGGTGGAAGTGAGTACACAGTGACAATGCTTTCTGCAGTAGCGCATCCAGGCTGGGATAGTGGTGGAGAAATTATTGTACCACCAGGTTGAGCACATGAGCCATGCAAGGCACATGTGTGAGGTTGCCCTGGCATAGGGCTGCCACAAGTTTTGCACTGTTTTCGCACACGGCCTTCCTTGACTCCTGGTTTAGACAGCCTTTGCTCAAACTTGGCAAGAATAGCTGTCTGCAACTCTTGAGCTGTGTGACTGCGATCTCCAAGGCATATTAATTTAAACACTGACTGATTGCAAGGATCCCTAGCTGTGCAGTATGGAGGTGGAGGGATTCTCTCTGCACTGTTGGAACGCATGTATCATTAAGGGAGAGGATGAGGATGCAGCGTGAGGCCCTAGAGGAGGTAGAGGAGCCAGAAGCAGTAGAGGAAGTGTTAGCTACAGAGGTTTGTCCCTCAAGCCTTGCGGATAAAACCAAGAAATGTGGAGCAGCCCCATGCTCTTCTGCCCCCACAGCCACCAGAGTCACCCAGTGCCCAGTCAGCGAGATGTAATACCCCTGCTCATGTCTGCTTGTTCAGGTATCAGTGGTAAAATACACCCTGGCAAACATAGATTTTTTTCAGGGAAAGAGTGATGTTGTCTGCGACATGCTGATGTAGCGCAGGAGCAGCTTTTTTAGAGAAGTAATGGTGACTCAGCAACTGATACTGGGAGATGGCAACGGCAATCAACTTTCAGAAACTGTCTGTATCCACTAAGTGGAAAGGCAGCATTTCTGTGGCCAACAGATTGGAGATAGTGGTGTTCAAGCTCTTAGCTTTGACATGTGTAGTAGAAAACATTCTTTTATGTGACTACAACTGCGGGACCGAGGGCTGGCTGTTGTGCTGAGAGAGGGTGGAGTAGGGTGAACAAGATACACTGCTAGACTGTAAGCGAGGTGCAGGTGGAGATGTTATGGTGGATTGAGAAATTTGTGGTGTGTTGGGTGAAAAAAAAACAGCAGACATCTATATTTCCATAACAGCTATTAGGTTGTCACTCACCTGAACTGTAGATGGCAAACAAGTGGCAGTTTCGGCGACCAGAGACCTGTGTGATAACACTTGACACAGTGACGGTGGAGGAAGAAGCAGATGATACGATTGATGGGACGGCCGGTAGTTGGCGAAGACCATTAGTCCACGTTTTAGCCCAGTGTGATTCGTCCTTGTGCCGATTTGTGCATGTAGTAGCCAAATTATTGCAATTTTTGCCTCTACTTTGTCGCTTTTTGCAAAGTTGGCAGATAGTGTGAGTTGGGTCATCCTTTGTGGTCTCAAAAAAGGTCTAGGCTAGGTGACACTTTCCACCTACGCAAACTGCACAATTATTACCAATGCTGGCCAAGCCGCAATGTAACTTCTTCCTCCTCCTCCACCTCCTCTTCTGAGCTACTCTTACTCTACTGTGTGCCTCTGGGTTCACACCAAGTGGGATCCACAGCCTCATCATTATCCTCTTTGCTCTCCCACTCCTCATCCTGAGAGGTACCCTCCTCCTCTTCCTGCCCTGACAGCACAGTGCAGTCCGTATGCATCTCAGGTATCTGAGTCTCATCAGTATCCCCTCCAGCCCCGGGGCGTTTACGTCTGGTGACATTGGTCGGGATTCAGCTCAGACCCTACTTTTTCTGGCCCTGAATCCAAAAGGAATAAATTTTGGGTATCAGTGCAGACGCTTTTACCCTCTGGATTCTGTGAAACTGTGAAGCAGACCTCTGATGCTCATGGAATAAAATGTTTAAACAGCTCTGCAGACTGGTCTATCTGTGGTTGCCCACAGTCAGTTGGACGATTGAAAAGTTGTGATGCGGGGGAAAACAACGGTAATTGGGGTGCCACCTCTAAGGATTGTACTGTGTGTGATGCTAAGGTGGAAGAAGAGGAGAGGTCACTTGATGCAGCTCTATCACACCCTTTAGCACATGTACTTTCTGACCCTCATTTACAAGGGAGTTGAGTATCCCATCCAGTAACAGACGTCAGTTGTCTTTGGATAGGTCAAGACAGGGTTTGGTCAGTTCAGCTTTCAGTAACATTACCACCTAACCCACATACACGTCGAACACCAAGTCTATTCCCCCTAACACTATAACCTTGCTTTTTCCCACTCATGTTGTATGTACCCTTCCCCTCTTTTAACCAACTGTTTCACAACCCTAGGCCCGGACCTGTCAGTCACATGTCACTAAATGAAAAATCAGTATTTATTTTCTGAGTTAGTGTGCCTGAACAACAATATTAGTCCTAACGATTTGGATTAGCAATTGGGGCCTCATGGCTGTACCCCAATATTAGCACTAATGATTTTGATTAGCAGATGAGGTCTCCTGACTGCACAGCACTATTAGCCCTAACAATTTTTCTTAGAAAATGGGGACTACTGTCTGCACCGCAATATTAGCCTTATCTATTTTGATTAGCAAATGGACCCTCCTGAGTCCTGATGGCAACACAGTATTACCCCAAATGATTTTGAGTAGGAAATGTGGATTCCTGCCTGCAGAACACTATTAGCCCTAACGAGTTTGATTAACAAATGGAGCTTCCTGATTCCTGACTGCAACACAGTATAAGCCCAAATGATTTTAAGTAGAAAATGTGGACTCCTGCCTGCACAACACTATAAGCCCTAGCAATTATTTATTAGGAAATGGGGTCTCCTGGCTCCACCCCAATATTAGCCTTAACTATTTTGATTAGCAAATAGGGCCTGATGAGTCCTTACTGCAACACAGCATTAGCCCAAATGGTTTTGAGTAAGAAATGTGGACTCCTGCCTGCACAACACTATTAGCACAAACTAGTTAGATGCTAGGAGGTCGATTTCACAAAGGACAGGATCCTATCTAAATATGACATCTTGCAGCAGGAGCGGCCGCTCTGCATTGTTACACCGAGAAAATGGCACCAGCAAAACAACATGTCCGCTTTTCATATGGAGAGGGACATTTGCCTTCAGCAGGCAATGACAGAAGCCCTTGTGTCATGACGGTGTGATTGGTTTCTGCACCTTGACAGGCTGTCAGACTGTACACACATTAAGTTATTAGAAAAAAAAATTATACTCTGCCGCTCCTCTGACCTATACACACCTCTTCCTCTCATAACATAAGTCCCCCTCGCTTATCATACAGAACCACTATCCTAGTCAAAGTCCTAACAAAAACATTAGTGGAAATGTAATAATTTACCAAACTGTGACCAAATTTTGCCAAGTTTGAGGAAAAATGCTCAAGAAATCAAACACGAAGCAGAATGTGCTACGTTCTTGCCAAATTTGAAATTGGCGAACATTTTTCAAACAAGTTCGCTCATCTCTACTCAGAAGAAATTGCACAATAATTATTCAGGCCATTTTCTACTGTTACCCCTGTAAAAATAAAAAAAAATTGGGGTTAAAAATCATTTTCGTGGAAAAAATTAGAATTTTTATTTACATGGCCTGACATTTTAAACTTCTGTGAAGCACCTGGGGATTCAAGGTGCTCACCACACATCTAGAAAAGTTCCTTGAATGGTCTTGCTTCCAAAATGGGGTCAGTTGTGAGGCGTTTCCTCTGTTTAGGAACATCAGGAGCTCTCCAATCGCGATATGGCGTCTGCTCTCCATTGCAGAAAATTTTGCTTTCAAAAAGTCAAACATTGCTCCTTCCCTTCTGAGCCTTGTCGTGTGCCAAAACAGTGGTTTACCACCACATATGGGGTATTGTCATTTTCAGGAGGAATTTCACAACAATTTTCTTGTCCATTTTCTCCTGTTACCCTTGTGAAAATAATAAAAAAAGGGGGCCAATGTAAAATGTTTCATTTTTCCTTCCACATTGCTTCAGTTCCAGTGAAGCACCTGAAGGGTAAATAAACTTCTTGAATGTGGTATTGAGCACCTTGAGAGATGTAGTTTTTAGAATGGTGTCACATTTGGATATTTTCTGTCACATAGACTTCCCAATTTCACTTCAAATGTGATGTGGTCCCTAAAAAAATTGTTTTTTAAATTTTGCTGGAAAAATGAAAAATCGTTGGTCAAAGTTTAACCCTTCTAACTTCCTAACAAAAATATTATGTGTAAAAAATTGTTTTTGTGTAAAGTAGACATGTTGGAAATGTTATTTATTAACTATTTTGTATGACATAACTGGTTTAAGAGCATAAAAATGAAAAGTTTGAAAATGTAAAAAAATTTCCGATATTTTCACAAATAAACACAAAAAATATCCATCAAATTTTAACACTATCATGAAGTACATTATGTCACGAGAAAAGAATTTCAGAATAGGTGCGATCTGTTGAAGTGTTCCAGAGTTATTACCTCATAAAGTGACACTGTCAGAATTGAAAAAATTAAAAACAGGCTTCTTAGTGAAGGGGTTAATGTTACTTTAGGCCTACTAGCAGCCCCTGAGACCCATTTTCTTCATGCATTTTCATAAATTTTTGAGTAATGACCAGTTTTAGGCAATGTCACTATTGTGCCAAATTTAAGCCACTTCTTGATGACGACTGACTTCATAATGTTCCATAGTACTGTATATTCAATGCCTTGGAAAAATTTTTGTGCCCTTCTCCTTGCTTGTTTTTCAATGGATTAGTACAGATTAGGGGTGACATTAAAGGTGGAAAAGGTATGAAATGATTCTTCTTGATATGGTATTTAAAGGGAACCTGTTGTGGCATTCTCATGTGGTGCATGGCTGACGAATGTACTCCTGACAGGGTATGATGCCAAGCTTTCAGTCAGGAGAAGAGTCTTTCCTTCTCAAATTACACACACATACACACATACAGGAAACTCCACAATACAATGTTTGCACAGTAACTGCCTCTAGGCAGAAGATGATGATGGTGGTAGTAGTTGGTGCATTTGAGCCCCAGTCATGAAGCAGCCATAAGAATTTAAAACAGGAGTCTTTTTACGGAAGGTAATGGGGCAAATTATTATTTACAAACAGCAGGAAACTGAGGTACAAGATTACACTCACGGTTGGTGATTGCTGTGTACCTGCAGACAGGCAGATCTAAGTAACCTCTGGTTTTATTAGGTCTGGATATTTCTTCTTCAACATGGTGCTCTGTTTCTGCCCTGAGGTAATTCTTCCTCCTAGAGGTGCAATGGTAGTCTTCCTCATATTAAGACTATTAACTCCCCTTATCGTGTCAGTCCCCTTTTTAAGCAAAGCCAGCAGGGAGAAGGTAGGTAATTCCCTCACTTACAAAATGGCTTCCTCTTCTCAAGATGTCCAACCACCAACTGCCACTTCAAATTTAAAACGCTCTCCCAGGACTTGGCTTCTCCCCTTCTATGTGACTGTAGAGCTGCAGTCATTGGCTGACTGCCCTGAGGCTTTTTTCCAGAACCTTCTGCATATTAAAACAGAGCTGGGTCACCTGATCAAGCCTGTGAGGAGGAGATTAACCCTTTTTGTGCTACCTGTCAGCAGGTCTCACAATGTATTTAAAATGCACAGTCCACAAAAAAATTCACAGCATTTATATGAAAACACACTATATATCCAGTATCCCATAGAAATGGCCACTTTGTGGGATACCACACTGTCACCATAAGAAACTCTATTAACCTGCAGATATGGGGTTAATCTGCAGGTTAGTAGCATTACTAGCTTGCCCAGTGCCTGCACTTACCCGAATGCTGTGGGGAGAAAATTACCTTTATTCTCCTCGGTAGCATTTGGTTTCAGTCAGGGGGGTGACACTGGTTCGGTCACCCGGCTCCAACTGACACTGGGTCTGCATTGGGGATGGCTGTCAGTCATGGTCAGGGGAGCGGTGACTGAATCTACGCCAGCGCCGCCCCCATGACTGAAACCAGGTGCTATATTTAGGAGGAGTGACCCATCCACCCCATGTCCTGTTATAGCAGCTCTTAAATGTTTTGATTTTGTCTCTGTACTTCATATATAAATAAATATATAAATTTGCCTACTACTCTTAATCGATGCCTCTACTTTGCTGGGGAGACACATCACATTCATGTTGTAGGTAAAAATGTTGTGGAATTTGATTTCTTTTCAGTGATAACTTTACTTCTGTTCACATGCAAACTTCTTTTGAAGAAATTTCATCATGGTGAAATTCTCAAATCTTGTTTTCTAACGGTGTGCGAACAGGAGGCATTCAAGATCCTGGAGGAAAGATTGAACAACCAATATGCAAAAAAGAAAGGTAGTTCCCTAAAACTTTACTCCTTAAGTTGACTAAATAGTTCCCCTTTTTCATCATGGCCACAAATTGACCTCTTTGTCCAACTGGTTATATATATTTTTTCCTGGAGCTGTGAGAGAGGAGAATCCAATTTGAGTATATTTGTGTTACAAAGTTTTATTAACAATATGTCCGATACATTATCACTGCTGTCAATCTATATGTACAATTAAAGGCACTGTGGAAACTAAATCTGCTTTTTTTCTGAATTCTATAGTTAGTATATCCTTCCGCTTGTCATATTTTTCCTCCCCGTTTTAACACAATGATTAGATTTATTTATGTATTTGGAGCCTTTAACCTGTGGACCGGTAGTCACATTGGTCGTGATGTGATCCAGGTCTTATATTCATCTTTATAGTCTGTAGCCTTTAGTTTGGTACCAAGCATATAGTCCACGACCTTCACTGATGTTAGTGAACCGGACGTTCCGGATGTTTGGTTCTTACGTAAGCCTTAATTATTATGTAGTAGGTTCTGGTCACATGGGTCGTTTTGTATGCTAGATTATATCTGTTTCTGACCTTTTTTAGCTGGCAGGTCCTGTTATTTGTCTCACTGCATAAATTAGGCTACACATATTGGACTTATTATTTACAAAGAGGTAATGAAGAATTATGAACACGATTGCAAAACATGCCTTGGACATGTGGTAATCTGACATACTAGTCTTTTGCTATGGCTGTGAACATTATTACTCATCATGATGTGCATTGTGATTCTGTACTTTCAGTGGTCTTCAGCTAGTACACATTTATGCATAAGGTCATTCATTTATGCAATGAAGAAGTATTTATTATATGCATTGCCTATCACTTATTACGATTGAACTAAGAATTTTGCCCCTGATATTACACATTTCCCTCAGATTTTTATTTCTTTTTGGCACTTTATGAATATCTTCATTAACTAAACAATGGCTATAAATTTTATTCTAGGCTTATGCCTAATTAAGATATATGAATTGTTGGTAATATTTTGAATTGTGAACATTTCCCTTCATGTTTATTTCAGTAAAATGATATTTCCTTTTCACTTTTTAATATTCTAGTTTTATGCTAATTATGTAATAATTCAGAAAAGTATTATTGATCTATGATATTGAGAGCGTAGTTTTTCTAGATCTGGTAGATCAGTCGTTTTGTAACCTTGTTAGTAGATTGTAGCCTTGATGATAGAAATGTCAGCTTTACCACAGTAACTGCAGTCTAGACCTAATTTCAGCTCTTCTTTCCTGCGCACAATATAATAGATGTGAAGTTAATTGTCTCTTTATTAACTTTAGAGTACTATATTAATTGCACCATACATTAAAAAGCAGCAACAATTGTTTAATATATCTAAAATAAAATTTAATTGGTGCTTTTATCATTGGTGAATAAATGTGCAATCATTTTACTATAGTGTATCATATCCCCAGCAGTGTATTATGCACTTAGTACATTTCATTAATAAGCTTGCTTCATCATTTCTTGGTACATATTACACTATACATATTAATATGCAGCAATATACAAGGAACATAAGTAATTAAAATTGTATTACTTTTTCAATGTATTGAACCAGATCACATAAGAAACCACTATAACAGATCACTG
>VIAB01002998.1:143806-163658 GCA_009801035.1 Oophaga pumilio | reverse complement strand
CTGAGCACACAAATCTCCAAGGGTGTTCAAACTTTTGGATCGGCCTATTTTCCTTTTTAAAATGTAAAGAATGATTATATATATATTTGCCTAAAATACAAAAAAGTGTCATCTTTAACTTTAGATGAAGACAATGTGACGGAGGTGCCTCTCATGCCCTGCCAATGACGAATCCACAGTATATCCAATGGGAAATATTAAATGATTTATTGAATAGGTTTACAGAGTCAATGCGTTTCGAGGCCATGCAGGACCTCTTCATCAGGATAGAAAGCCAAGGTTTCTGTCCCACCATCCTGTATAATGTAAGCCCGCAAGGGCAGGGTCCTCTATTTAAGTCTGTGATTGTTAGTTTGTTTACTGTAAGTGATATCTGTAATTTGTATGTAACCCCTTCTCATGTATAGCACCATGGAATCAATGGCGCTATTTAAATATTTATAATTATTATTATACAGTATATGAGAGATATTCATGGCTTTGTAGCAACCACACTAGGTGAGTGGATACCCTTCACTTACACCTCATTGTTTTATTGGTTAAGACCCTATTGCGCTCTCTTTTTCCAGTTTTCCCCACTCACAGCTTTAAATTTAGGCCTTTTATGCATCATTTAATCTTCAACTTGATTAACTGTTCACAATAACAGTAATTTTGACCAGGGATGCTCAAACTTTTACATGCACTGTAAGTCCACCAGAGCGGAAGCGACACTTACCTTCTACGCTTTATTCATGCATCCCTTTCGAGGAAGTTTGGCTGAAACGTGTCAAGGGGTCAAACTGATGCGATCTAGAGTTTAGGTAACGATGTTCAATACTTACTCACATACCTTGCGCTGTATAGCTGGGACTCTTTACTGCTTTTTATGACACGCTGTCCCAGAATATCATAAAGCTTTTGTAAAGTAGCTGTTTATGTACAATATTGCAATGATACCTCTAGGTTTGTCTGCAAACCTGAGATTTTGAATCATATAGTAATTTTTACAAGATATATTATACACTGCTCAAAAAAATAAAGGGAACACATCACAGAATATAACTTCAAGTAAATCAAACTTCTGTGAAATCAAACTGTCCACTTAGGAAGCAACACTGATTGACAATCAATTTCACATGCTGTTGTGCAAATGGAATAGACAAAAGATGGAAATTATTGGCAATTATCAAGACACTCAATAAAGAAGTGGTTCTGCAGATGGGGACCACAGACCACATCTCAGTATCAATGCTTTCTGGCTGATGTTTTTGTCACTTTTGAAAGTTGGCTGTGCTTTCACACTCATGGTAGCATGAGACGAACTCTACAACCCACACAAGTGGCTCAGGAAGTGCAGCTCATCCAGGATGGCACATCAATGCGAGCTATGGCAAGAAGGTTTGCTGTGTCTGTCGGTCAGCCATAGTGTCCAGAGGCTGGAGACGCTACCAGGAGACAGGCCAGTACACCAGGAGACGTGGAGGGGGCCATAGGAGGGCAACACACCAGCAGCAGGACCGCTACCTCCGCCTTTGTGCAAGGAGGAACAGGAGGAGCACTAGAGCCCTGTAAAATGACCTCCAGTAGGCCACAAATGTGCATGTATCTGCACAAACGGTTAGAAACTGACTCCATGAGGATGGTCTATGTGCCTGACATCCACAGATGGGGGTTGTGCTCACAGCCCAACACCGTGCAGTTTGGCTTTTGCCACAGAACACCAGGATTAGCAAATTCGCCATAGGCGAACTGTGCTCTTCATAGATGAAAGCAGGTTCACACTGAGCACGTGACAGATGTGTCAGAGTCTGGAGACGCCGTGCAGAGCGATCTGCTGCCTGCAACATCCTTCAGCAAGACCGGTTTGGCAGTGGGTCAGTAATGGTGTGGGGTGGCATTTCTTTGGAGGGCCGCACAGCCCTCCATGTGCTCGCCAGAGGTAGCCTGACTGCCATTAGGTACCGAGATGAGATCCTCAGATCCCTTGTGAGACCATATGCTGGTGCGGTTGGCCCTGGGTTCCTCCTAATGCAGGACCATGCCAAACCTCATGTGGCTGGAGTGTGTCAGCAGTTCCTGCAAGATGAAGGCACTGGAGTGGCCCGCCCGTTCCCCAGACCTGAATCCAATTGAGCACATCTGGGACATCATATCTCGCTCCATCCACCAATGTCACGTTGCACCACAGACTGTCCAGGAGTTGGTCCAGGTCTGGAGATCCCTCAGGAGACCATCCGCCACCTCATCAGGAGCATGCCCAGGCGTTGTAGGGTCATACAGGCACGTGGAGGTCACACACACTACTGAGCATCATTTTGACTTTTTTTAAGGACATTACATTCCACTTTAATTTTGTGGGTGACTCCAAATCCAGGCCTCCATTGGTTAATAAATTTGATTTCCATTGATGTTTTTTGTGTGATTTTGTTGCCAGCACATTCAACTTTGTACAGAACAAAGTATTCAATGAGAATATTTCATTCATTCAGATCTAGGATGTTATTTGAGTGTTCCCTTTATTTTTTTGAACAGTGTATATTGCCTCTTCTGCAGTATGCACCTGAGGTATAACCCAGCACTCTCCAGCATTATTTACCTTTTTGTCCAATGATTTCATTGTTTGGTTGCACTTTGCTATATCTACATTTTAACTTTGATACTTTTTACCGTTTATCATACTGCAAATGGTTGGTGTAATTTTTGCTATATTATATAACAGACAATCTATTGTATCAGTTAGATTATTCATAGGTATACATGGTATAGACTGCAACGATGGGGTAAACAGTTCGGTACATTTTTTGTCAGCCCACATTATAGACATCCTTTTTATGTGTAGTAGCACATGGTACAGATAACATAGACCTGACTCTGGACACATTTTTGCTCAGTGTTTTCTTTTCCTGTATGGTGTATTTAGCATCTCTGTATTTTAAATGTTTTCTTATATCTTTTTGGTTTGTCAATAAAATGTAATTTATAATCCTTATTGTTGTTAGGCATTTTACTCTTCACTCTGGTTAATGTCCAAGTTGGGGCTCTGGCGTGTATGACAAAGTTCGCCTAATAGGCCGCATAGATAGTGTTGTCCAGTTAAAATAAGCAGTTTACAGAAAATGCGTCATGTAAAATAGTTTCAGCATCATTTTAGGTAATACGTATCCAGTTGAACACCAGGTCATTTATTCCCATTCTGCAACAGGCACATTTTTGTTCTTCGTTTTGTACATGCAGTGTAGAGAGCTGTAAATCTTTTTCTCGCTTGAATATTGAAATAGTTTTTGCCTCCTTTTTCATGGTATGTGGTACATAACTATTTACATTTTCTTCATACTGTTTTATTTTGGTGGGAAAATAAAGGAAATACGTGTTTGTTTTTCACATTACATTTTATGGACTTTTGAAATACATTTTAAATATTGTTCCCCTTTCTATAACTATTTTCTTTAAATATGAGGTTTTTTTTTTACGGGTTGGGGCTCATAACAGCAATTTGGATTAGTAACATTTTTTACATTTATTTCCCATTTATTTATTTTTCATATATTGTGTCCCCCATAAGGCCATAAAGGACCATTGGAAGACACTTCAACATTTAAATACTTTTTCACTTTATTTCCCCTGCAACTTAGGCTGGCATGTTAGCCCCAATTACAGGAGAAATTCAGTCACCTGGCTGAATATCATGGCTGACTGGATTTCCTATGACCCAGCAGCTCCTGCTCCCTTATTACACCAAGAAATCACATGACCACTATCCAGAGGACGAAGCGCCATTAGTGCTTCCTATTACTGTACACAGAGCCCTTGTTCAGCGTTGTGTATACACAATCAGGAAAGAAAAGACATTAATAAACCATCTGTGCCTTGTCAGCGGGGAGTGTGGCTGACAGCTGGCTCCCCACTCTCACAGCTGCAGGATCTCATAGTTGTTCTACTATAGTGACAATTGAGAGCAAAATGTGGACTACTAGGAAGTTTATTTTTTATGGACGGTCTGGAAGTGGTTAAAAGTGTAATCTTAAGCTTGAAAGTTATTGGACCCCCAATGGATAGGGGACAACTCCCAAATTTGAGATGACCAATTATTTTTTACCCAACTACTAGTTTTTCTGTAACGGCTTCTTTAACAAAAAATATTCCAGGTTTACAGCTGTCTTGCAAAATGTTAATCATATACCTTATTAAGCCAGGAGGAAAGATGTTTGGGAGATTCAACTTCCTACAGTTTTCTACAAGAACAAAGTGCGAGAGCACTTACTGTGGCTTGGTACAGAACCTCTCAACCTACAAAAGGTATCTAAGTGGTCTCATGGTTTGCAGCAAAGGGTAAGGAATATGCTACCATACATTAACAGTACATTGGACTGATTACACCGTTAGCCTTTCTGGTTAAGGGTTCTGGAATCTTTCACTCTTTAGGGTCCTGGAGCATAGCAGGATAGAATAACTTATTCTATACTGAATATGGAAGACCTTTCAGGTAATGATGTAAGCTCTGCAGGGTGGCACCATTATGTAGAAATTACTCTAACTTTTGTAGGATGCCTGTAGCAAAATCCTTCCAACACTGCTTTGACTGACATGGTAAAATAAGTATACCAAGGCCCACTCTTGTTCCAGGAGCACGTAAAAGTCTTTTAGTCCTTTAAAGGGGTTGTTTGAGATTAATTTATATTTCTGCATATTCTTGCAGAAGTACAAAAACATAACTACACTTAGCCTCCCCTGGATCTCTGCTGCCCCGACCTTTTCATCAGTGATGTAACAAGTACAGCACACATGACTGTTACAGCCAGTCACTGGGCTCATAGGTGATCCTGATGTAGATCATGCTAAAACATATCTGGTTTACTCTGAAACCGTTTTCAGAGAAAAACAGTATAAAGCCCACCCATGGGTGAGGTGACTAGTCCAAGGGACAGATCCCCGCCAGCTTCTTCCTGCTTGCTTAGCTAGACTGAGAGGTAAATGATAAAGTAGATAAATCTCTATAAATTATTTTTTGCACGCTGTCGAGTTTTAAAGTGAACCTTTTGTTTCAGGTGACATGCTGTCATGTATTCTAAAATGAGGAAAACAATTTCTGGCCATTATATCGCTTGTATTCTGCATTTGTATCCTGTTTCTGAGCTAGTGGGTGGGACTAGCTGCTGTGATGTTTACCATACACAGCACTGAGAAACACAAAGGACTCCTGCCCTCTGTTATCTGTAGTACATTTTTAAAAGGAATCCGTCAGGAGGTTTTTGCTACCTCATCTGAGAAGCCTGATGTAGGCAAAGAGGAGTTGAAGCCAACAATATATCACTTAGATTACTGAGTGCAGCCGTTTAGACACAATCGGAGCTTTTAGATTTAGAATGAAGCAGAGCTGAACAAGCTAATCCCGCCCACATCAGGATCTCTGTGTGCATCGTCCATATATAGTGAGGTGCTTATCACAGGAGGAGGCTGCTGGACTCGTCCGGCAATGTTGATCTCTTAGTTATAAATCTTTCACACTTTGTAAACAACATCACACACTTTAACAAGTGAAGTGACACATCACTGAATTCTGTGGTTTGCCTCTATCTCATGCTGTCAGCAGATTATATAGCAAAAACCTGCTGTCAATTCCCTTTAAGAGCAGTAGCAGCAAGAAAGACATTGTACAGCAGTATACAGAGAGCTGGTGTTGTTTTTTTTTGTTAGAATGTAGCGCTTTTTCAAAGTGAATGATTAATTTTCAGAGGATGGGGGAAAAGAAGTGGAGAAAGAAGCATATTTCTCTGATATATTTAGAAATGAGAGAATCTCCCTAAATTTATTTTGAACTGATTCGCTTGATTTGAAAGGCAGTTTCGATTCAGACAAAATAAAATCGGTGCCCAGCAAAAGTACCCCAATTGCTGTGAAAAGACGTTTATTATGCCAAACCACATTGCATAGTAAACGGAGGGGAAGGCTTAAAAACAGAACAAATTTGTGTGTCACCTGTCCTTATGCTGCCTCTGACGCTCCTTCAAACTGGTCGTCCAGTGCAGGGGTTTATGCGTCTCCGATGACTTGTCCAAGGCAGATTTCTGGTGGCTCCACCTTGTTCCCTATTACTGACAGGTTCCTCCTTACGTGTATTAGGTTCCACATGTGGGAGATGCACGTCATTGATGGCGATGACATGTTGTGACCCCCGTGTGACCAATAACAGGCCTCATAGTCAGAACAAAAGATCTGTTTGGAGGAACATAGAGCTGTGTTGGAAGGACACATGAGCACTTAGGACAGGTGAGCATGAAGTATTATTTTATTATTTTAACCTTTTCCTGGTCCTCATAAAATTTGACCGAATTCAAAATGGCAGACCACCTTTTTGCTGCCATTTTTTGGGAGCTGGGAAGAGTAAAACATATATGGCTGCAGTAACACAGCCAGAGTCTGATTCATGCTGGCTATGATGAATCAGATGACAGGTTCTCTTTAAGCACATTTTAAAGGTATGTAAAACTGAAGCTATGCGATAAAGTGTCGATACAGAATCAAATAGTATGCAGCAAGAACGACCTGAAGATATATAGCCAACCGATCCTGCTCCACTCTGTGGGTATAATATCTCTATTTTGAGAGATCTCCTTGGATTCGCTACCAGTGGATCGTTCCCATTAGTATTTGATTAAATCCAAAGGGGCAAGTTCGCAGAGTCTTGCTACACTCCGTGAGTATGATAACTCCAGGTTGAGGAATGTTCTAAGATTGGAAGTCAGTGGATAGCCATAGTTTTCACTACACTATGCTTGATGAAGATTTAAAGCTCAAATCCATGGTGCTATGATTAATCAACGCATCAACCAGTCCAGCTGAATCAAGCTTACAAAAAACAATGCCCTTTGCTGTAGTGACGTCACCAGCTGCAGACTCCTAGACAGGTAAAAAATAGGCGTCTCTAATCCTATGCTTTTCTGAGGATAACATCATCCTTCCACAGAATCCCTGACTAATCATAGCAACACGGATTTGAGCTTTAAATCTTCATCAAGCATAATGTGGTGAAAACTACGGCTATCCACTGGCTTCCAATCTTAGGATGTCCCCCTATCTGGAGGTATCATAGTCACAGACTGTAGCGGGACTCTGTGAACTTGTACCTTCACATTTAATCACAGACAAATGGGAACAATCCACTGGTAGAGATTCCAAGGACATCTCTCAATATGGAGAGGGATCGGTCGACTATACATCTTCAGGTCGGTCTTGACTCTCACTATTTGATTCTGTATTGGCACTTTAGAGCATAGCTTTATTTTTACAGTGTGAGTGAGTGTATTCAGCATGTCGGCAGGTTGTGATGCTAGCATCATATGCTGCTTTTGTCCACCAATCAGTTTTATATATCCAAGTGGGAGCGCTGGTGATTATACATTTTAAAGGTACATTTCAAATAGGGGTCTTGGAATTTGCAGAAATAGTAAAAGATGAGGTACCCTAGACCACACAGACTTAAGGGAAACAGTTTAACACACTTCATATTTCCACATTTTTCAAGGCTGAATAGTGCAAATATCAAACTCTGGTTATCATCTTCATACAGGAAAAATGTAAACAAGAAAAACTCCTGCACCAAAATAATTTATTAAACTTTGCAATATTTTACATCCCCATACAAAGAGAAGACCTTGAAGTCGGACAGTGCAGATGCAAAATGTCATCTTTGCTTCTTATCTTGCGCATGTAGCCACCTCATAATGAAGCATCTGTCACAGGGGATTTTGGTGCTGGTCTTGGTTTCATGTCATATAAAATAGAAATTCATTGTCTTCAACATTCCTTACGCACTTTGTCCTTAAGAGGTTCTGCAGTGGTGTGAATGACTTAAAGAGCATCCGTACTATATATAAAGTTTGAGGTGAATCGACAAGAGATAATAAAAGGTACCTATTGCTTAGAAATGTAATATATTCATATATCTTATTGACTGGATTATAATTAGATGGCAGTTGGTTTCTATGCTATGAAATACTTAAAGAGAGTGTATAAGATTCGGAAAAACATGGAAACCCTTGCCAAGAAGTGGTAGCGCTCTTGTCAACAGCTGTCCCTTTTATAGCCACACGGCCCATGAACACGGTTTATGGATGAATGTATAGCAACCATGTTTTTCTAATCTCATTCAATCCCTCAAAGAAAGTATATGGACACTGTGCAAGAAGTGAGTTGTCATTTTTTTCATGACAACTTCACCTCCATCTTGCTAATATTTACAAAAAAATTGTGGCAGATAGAATTTGGTTTCTATACGGTATGGCACAATTTTGATGCATTTTTCTGTACAGCTCTTTAAGGGAATATATATGTAGCCTAATGCAAAGGATATTGTCTATAACAACCATTGAATGTTGTTTTTTATAAAGCTCCAGGTATCTGCTAACTACAATCTGATCAGAAAAATTAAATGTGTTGATTTTCTTTGCATTAGTTTTTTATGTATTTAACAGAATCACATTATCTGTCCTATAATTTATAAGGTCTGTTCACACTCAAATTGTTTCATTTTTACATTTTTAAGTGCATTTTTCAATCAGTTTTGCCAATCTGAACACGACTGAAACAATTCGAAACTGTCATGGGATTTTCCTTGAATTGGTAGTGCATGGACTGTGGTTTGGACAACAATACATACTCTCAAAAGATGCTAGTGTGAACTCGCCCTATTGCTGCGGTCCATAGAGCTTGCTGTACCTTTAACAGAAGCATTACATACCTTATGCTTTGTTTAAGAGGCTACTTTAATTAGAGGACATTACAAAAACAAAAATACAAAAAAACACAAATAGGTCATCCAAAAGTAAATTTTCTTTAAAAAATAATAAAATATAGGTATAAGTAAAAATGTAATGACAGGCCAGCCATTTGCATCCTTACAATTCAAGACCCCACTTGGAGAGAACAGATATGCTATATAAGGATGAGTATGGCGCTGTAACCTACAAGTGGTTGGTGAAGAAAATATTTTGCGTGAGAAATGTACATTCTTGATATGACTGCAGTAAATATTTCGGTAGAACTTGTTACATTTAAAGCAATTTCCATTATCATCAGCGAACTGATTTTGGTACAAACTATATTTGTCACTGCAGGGACATTTGGATTAGAACATATTGGTCTAGCATATATCAGAAGTGGTACTTTCTGTATTTTATATAAATGCGGCAGGCTATATTTGGTTAAATGGCTGAAACGACAAAATAAAGATTATGGCTGGTCATGGATCCAGAAACTAATAATAATAATAAAAATATCAGTATAGATTAGAGCATAAACTTGTCTAGGTCGCCTTCGTCTTTGAAGACTCGGTAATATATGCAATATTAAAATACTCTCTTTTAAGTGGATTTTGATGTAGTTCTGCTGAGTAATCAGACCTGCTTCTTTGACATAAGAGCAGAAATCAAACATTGTACATTTATTAAAAAATAAAATAAAGGCAGAGTCTTTTCCTGATTACCGATTATAGAATTACAGCGCCTTCTTTTTTTAGAAAAGGCTGCCCACATTAAAAATAGCTTACATTCAACTCTTGAAATTCTCTTAAAATACTGCAATCACTAATATTGTCTTCTTTTTTTTACAAGAGAGAAAAAAATAACATATTTCTAACACTTAAGTTTACTATTCATGTATAACAGCTGTTCTGTTTTCATATCCAAAACTCAGTAACAACATACTTTGTGTGACAAATGTGCAACACAGAAACATGAAGTATTTGGTACAATAGTGCTTGAAATAAACTTTAACTAAATTACATATTAATTGTACAGACTTTACCATGTAGATCAACAGCCTACCGTAAAAGTAAACACCAAAAATCTGTTTTTTACTTTTTTCCATAAGTTTTTTTTTCTCCGTCTTCAATATTTCTCATATATGCAACAGCTCTTCATAACTCTTCCGACATAAAATATGCTTTAACCACAATTTTCTTTAATTCTTGCGCTGTAATCCTGTTACAACTCTCTAAATCCAATTAGAAAAATGTATAACACTATAGACCCTGCAGTCAATCTTTTTTTCCTAGGAATTTTCCCCACTGCCTGCTGTAGACGGATGATGCAGCGTTGAAGGCCTGTAATGCATTGCTCTGCAGTGTTTTGCAGGCCTCTCGAGTACTGAACAGGGTCGAAATAAAACTCTTACTACATTTAAAAAAATGTAATACGTTCTATAGATTAGAGTCACCTTTATGTTGTGACTGACTGATATATATATTTATATATATATACTTTTGTACATTCGATTATCTAAGAAAGCTCCTCCTCCGATGCCTTGTCAACCTGTAATAACCTGGTACCCAACCTGCTATATTCCTTAACCTTGCGCTTGTTGGTAACTGGGAGGTTGGCAGCCGTCGTATACTTTTTGCGTTTGTTGTACTGTGGTGAAATTTAGGCACTTCTGCAAAGTCTTGGTTAAAAAAAAAACGTTATATGATCACAACTAAAATAAAGGTGTTCAAGACTTTCTTGTGTATGACAGTCATACTGTGCAAATGGTCACTTTTTTGTCCTTTTTGTTTTGAATTCACATCTATCCCAACACAAGAGTGTTTTAGCTTCTCTATCGTACACTGGGTGTGAGGCCGGTTTATATGCTTTGACTTTGTGCTTTAAAGTAAGCCTTAGTTTCCACATTTGAGAGAGTGCTTGATATATCTTCTTGGTCTTCTCTACAAAGGGGAAGTTCCTCAAATCCTATAGTAATGGCTAAAATATTCTCTAATTGATCACTCATATTCACAATCTAATATTATAGTTTAGCTAATGGGACACAAAAATATTGGTAATTTTTTAAATTTTTCGCATAATTTACAATATACAATAGGACAGGCAGGGCTATACCCTTGGTTTTGGATGTGATACAGGATAAGACAAGGATTATCAAGTGGGAGCCAGGTATACAAAATATTAAAAAGTAAACTTTACCCACTAACATCACAGCTGGTATCAGGTAGTTAACTATTTATGTTGGAATATATTACGCATACCATATATATTATCAATTTAGAATATAGCAGCACTAGCTTTCTAAGAGTTTGTAGTTTGTCCATAAAGAGAACAAGATCCTTTTGTTTAGCATGCAGTTTGTGGCAACTCTATAGAGGAGGAGACTGGATAGTATGTACAATATGAATGCTTTGCTATCTTCTGGAAATCTTCTTGATGCTCTACCCCGCTCTTGGTTATTATTTCAGTATGATCTGGTAAAAGGAAGATACGTTTATAAGTTAGTTCTTAAATTTTGGTTAAAGAAAAAACAAAAACGTACAATTTGTCTAATCAAGAACCTGTACGTCTGCAGAAATGAATTTTCTTTGAATCATTCCATGTTGACGTAGAACAATAATTGAGGATACACTTAAGACAAAGTCACAGGCCATGGAAACCTCAGAATTGTTACTGTACAACTAGCCTTCAAGACAGTGACAACAAAAACATGAGGATACTACTGACTGACAGGTCTAAGAGATTCCTCAGATGGATCACTGATGAACGGATGAGCTGAACTCAATTTATTTAGTTTTGTCTAATAAAATGGTAGCTGAGGATTCGCATAATGCAAGTTCTTTAGGAAATACTATGAAACCATAAATGGAAAACATATGAAGATTTCCAATGATGTATTGAAGCTAGATTAACAGTTTATCATGAGAATAAACACATATTAATACACTTAAGTATAACATGATAACATCAATGTAATACAATACAAATGTGTATACTCATATATATTATAACAATTTACCAGCATACTTCAAAAATCATTTTCAAATGAAGGCTAACTTAAGTAAAATTCTAGAAGCGTCAGTGTAACCTTCGTTATAAGAATATCTCTAAAGGCATCTTTTAAGGGGGCTTTTTAGCAGAATGTAAGGACCTGGCATGAAATTCGTCTGCAAAAGTGTTTGTAATAAATTAATCTAAAATGTATAGACGTTTAGCAGCTCTAACATACGCTTTACGTTGGCCATGCATATTAGAAAATAGTCTGTCCACCCAACATATTTATGGTTCGATCATCCGATTGTGTCTCTCTTTATCTCATAGCAAATGTCGGGGAAAGAGGGACTGGGCGTTTTGGATTTAGAAATACCTATTCTTCTGTTCTCACTGGAGATTAGAACCCCTTGGCAGTTGCATTTCATTGAAAACAAAGGTGCATGTTCAGCCGTGTGTATGGAGCAGTGCGGAACAGCTGTTGGCTAAACAAGTGATCTGCATCTATCTTGAGTTTATGGATAGTTTTAAAGAGTGACTAGTTTTTGCTCCTATTTTGTTCCCTCTGCTTCCCTTAATATTCTGTTTCGTTCCATTTTTATTTTTTTAAATCAATCATATTGTTCCAGAGAAATGTCTTTTCCGAGGAGGTTGTGCTCACAGGATTTCCTGGGGGCATGTCTTGGGCTGCTCTGTATTTTTTATCAAAAACCAAAACAATGTTATAGAGTCTTAGTAGGAAAAACTTGTTGCATCGTTCCCAAGAAGACTCATGGCTGTACTAGCTCAAAAGGGTGCTTCTACTCAATACTGAGCAAAGGTTCTGAATACTTATGACCATGTGATATTTCAGTTTTTCTTTTTTAATAAATTAGAAAAAATTTCAACATTTATGGGTTTTTTTTCAGACAAGATGGGGTGCAGGGTGTACATTAATGAGACAAAAAAATGAACTTTTTTGAATTTACCAAATGGCTGCAATGAAACAAAGAGTGAAAAATTTAAAGGGGTCTGAATACTTTCCGTACCCACTGTATCTATAACATGCACTTTAAGCACTTTATGTAGGTGTTGGTGGTGGCTTGTTTAGGGAGTCCTTTTTGAGGGTCAGGGAGGGCTAGTTGACATGGAGCGGGGGCGCCATTTCGTGTATCAAGGGTGCCAACTTGCTAATATCTCTGGAACAGTATGGCAATTTGATAACAAACAAAAAAAGAAACAGAAAATGGATCAACTAGGAGAACAGCGGGAATAAAATCCGCTTTAGAAAAATGTCTGATGTTCAGCTCATTACAAAGCCATTGCTCTAGCTGTTGTAGACAGCACGTTCAGTATATAAGTGCCGTAACTCATATACACATAGCAGTGAGGTACATGGCAGGGCTAATGACGACTCTTCTCATGTAATCCTATATAATCAAGATGGCAGTCATGAACATGCTGACTATTATTCATACACCATGAAGTACAATGCTAGGAGGCTATAGTGTCTCACAATGTAAAGCAACCATAGACAGAGTATGGTAATCATATCTTCCGTCGACCCATAGGAAACAATACATAATAAGATTATTCAGACATGATACTTCTCTAATGAGATCTTTCTCGCCCAGTAGAGAATGCAAGCACAGAAATTAAACAGCAGAATGCCTTGAAGACAAAGGGGGTTGAAAGCACATATAAAGCAGAGGTTTGTTAGCAAGTATTGAAAATGATTTATGTTTTCATTGAGATGTGTGTGACATTTATGTGAGGCATGATGAAAACTTGTAGTCTTTGTAGCTCGTCATGGACCTAAGAATAGGTTGACAGGTCCCCTTACTGTCTACTATCACTAAAATAGCAGTACGCATGGGAATTTCTTTAATCTGATGAGGATTTTCAGCCTGCCCACAATACTCGTTATGGTAGCACCACTATGCAAGATATTAATCAAACCCAGGGAGGAGGCGTGATTAGAAGCTCTGATGCAGGACTAGTCCAGGGGAAGAAACTCCCTATCGACTAGAACTGTCTTATTAGCATATAGGACGCTACAGGATCAAAGTTAATTTTTTTCAAACGCAGCAGGGTTGGTAAGCCCCATGAAATACTATCAAATAACAGAAATCCCCACACATATCTTGGCCGTTGGAAACAGTATGCGCACCTAACAGCTTCCCATTAACATCTGAGTCACTGGGTCATACATCACCTGTTGCCATTTTTGCCTGATAATTGTAAGTCTGACTCCCTGTTAGATCTCAGACTGATTGATCGCCCATTTTCCTTCAGTGATGGTTGTGTATATAGAGCATTTTCTGCTATAGTGCACCATGGAAGATGTGCTTTACACCAGTTACTAACAGTATTTTAGGAATATTACATTTTTTATATCGCACTAAAACAAAAGGATTTGAACAAAATATTTTAACTAAGCTGTTAGCAAGACTCAGACAATATAATCATGGATTCCAAGAGGGAAACAATAAAATTCCTTATGCCTTGTGACTGTTACAGAGGGTGCACTATAAAAATCAGCCACGAAATGGAAAGCAAGATATTTTATTTAGATTTCACCTAAGAGACGTGTGTAGGAATAAAGGGTGAATTCTCAAAGTTTAAATGTAAAACAACCAAACAACCTGTCATTTAAAGGCAACCTGTCATGTTGTCTGTGTAGTCCGTTCCATCTTCGGTACTGAATAGTGAAAATTATCAGAGCAGAATGATATGTAGTTATGTGGGAAAAGATTCAGTATAACTCCAGTGGCATTCCTGGTACTTGTATGTATACGAGTCCAGTGGGCGGGTCTACTAGTGATTGACAGCTGTCTATGCATGCACAGTCATACAAAGAAGACTAGCAATCACTCAATAGGACAGTCCATTGGGTTCATATACACATGAACACCAGGGATTTCAATGAATAAAGTACAAGCTTTACTGAAAATTTTCCCCCAAATGTATAGGAGTCTGAGCGCCCCTCCTGCTCTAGAACATCCTGCTTGCAGGTCAGATACCATTTTCAACATGACAGACAGGTTCTCCTTAAGTTCTTGCACATGTTGGTAGAATTCCAAAAACTATGAGAATGTTACAATTTGATAACTTCAAGTCTCAGACTATGGTCACGTTCACACGTCCAGTATTTGGTCAGAATTTTACATCAGTATGGTGGGGAAAAATGTTGTTTGTGCATGTCCGATTTCGGACTATGGATCGCATTGTTCTACGTTAGATAAGCCACCAGCTGAAGTGTCAGAGAACACAGGAGTGCTCGGCCGAATAAGTCGGCTGAGATGGTAGTTGGATGAATGATCGGCTGAAGCATCGTTTGGCCGACAGCCATCTAGTCTGTATGGCCAGCTTTACTTAGAGTAATAAGTCTGCACTATAGAAGCAGTTACTTCTGTTGAATCATTTGATCCTCCATGTTTCACAAATCTCAATCTGTGCCTCTTCTAACCCTATATACAATGAGAGTGTTCCATAATAATAGCAGGCCTGTCTTAAGGAGAGTACCACCCAGAAGCAACGTGGCAGATTGATATCTGGTATGTGGGTGAGCAGGAGAATTGCTGTCTTCTAAAGGAGGATCAACTAACTGGACCATGTCCTGTAGGTAAGCTCTACTTGAGTTTATATAACTGCCTTCTAGTGGTTATCTGCAAGGCCATTTAAGTTTTTCAAGTTGATCCTAAGCAAAAGACTGTCGCGTTTTTAGTAGCTTTTCAAGCTACCGTATATTCAAGTAGCTGTCAGCAAACCATTACTAAGAAGATACTCGCTTGGTAAAGTAGACTTCATAGCAAGCTGAATAAGAAACTAATCTCAAGATATTACACCCTGAGATAGACTCGTGGCTATTGTGAGGATTTCCAATTATCTTCCTCTTTGTAGGGATGTTATTTAGTAAATCTCATAATGCTGTTATCTTATCTGAACATAGTTGTAAATTATGGGAGAAAGTGGACTATAGTGATACAGGGATCTGTGAAAGTAAAACCCAACATCACAGTAGGCTTCTAATATGCAGTCAGTGCAAAGGTTTTAGGCAGGTGTGTAAAAATGCTGCAAAGCAATAATGTTTTCAAAATAGAAGAGTTAACAGTTTATTATATTAATGAATTCATAACATGCAAAGTGAGTGAAAAAAAGAGAAATCTAAATAAAATCAACATTTGGTGCAACCAATTTTTGGATTCAAAACAGCATCAATTCTATTGTAGGTATACTTGCACACAGTTTTTGAAAGAACTCGGCAGGAAAGTTGTTCTAAACATCTTGAAGAAATAACCACAAATCTGTGGATGTGTCTTGTGCAAATCCTTCTGTCTCTTCATGTAATCTTATACAGACACGAGGATATTGAGATCAGGTCTCTGTGGAGGCCATATTATCACTTCCAGGACTCCTTGTTCTTTAAGCTGAAGATATTTCATAATGACATTGACTGCATGTTTGGGGTCGTTGTCACGCTGCTGAATAAATTTGGAGACAATCAAATGCCTCCTTGATGGTATTGCATGACGGATAAGTATCTATCTGTATTTCTTAGCACTGACACCAAAAAACGGGCAACACTGAGGACCGTAGATGCAGTGATCAGCCAAGGAAATGTAAGTGCACACGTTGAGGAAAATTTCTACATCTCTTGGCAGGGAAAATGGAGATGCAAAAAAACACCTTTTTGTTCTGCGTTTTTGCCTGATTTGAGTGAAGTCAATGTTGAAAAACGCACAGAGAATTGACATGCTGCAGATTATTTTCTGCACCAAATCTGGAAGTCAAAAATAAGCAACGTGTGCATGAGACTTCAAGCTTCTCATTTACTTTGCTGGCATCAGGATTGCTTCAGGTTTTTCTAGAAAAATCGGAAGAAATTCAGCAGTGCCATCAGCACAGAACTGTCAGCAACCAGTTGCACCTAGCTACTCCCATATACTGTTTGGAGAAGAGTGTCTAAAAGTGATCTTCATGGAAGAGTTTCGGCCAAAAACCATACCTTCGACATGGAAACAAGGCCACATGACTCAACTATGCATGATAACATATGAACTGGGGAACAGAAAAAAATGTCAGCAGGTGCCCTGGATAGATAAGTCAAAATGTGAAATATTTGGCTGTAACACAAGGCAATTTGTTTTCCTGAAGGGCAGGAGAGTAGAACAATAATCAGTGTCTCCAGGCATGTCCTCAATGCTCACAAATACAGACTGGCTCCAAATTTATTCTGCAATAGGAAAATTATCCCAAACATTCAGACATTAAGAACAATCTTCAGCGTAAAGAACAAGGAGTCCAGGAAGTGATGATATGGCCTCCACAGAGTCCTGATGTCAACATCATCGAGTGTCTGGGATTAGATGAAGAGACAGAAGGATTTGTGCATGTGTACATTCACAGAAGATCAGTAGTTAGTTCTCCAGGATATTTGCAACAACCTACATGCTGTGTTCTTCAAAAATTGTTTGCCAGTGTTATCTAGAAAAATTGATGCTTTAACTGCAGTTTCAAAGTCAAAGAATGGTCACACCAAATATTGATTTGATATCGATTTATTTTTCGTTCACTCAATTTGCATTATTTTAATTGATAAAACTATTAATTGATAAACTAAGCATTCTTACTTTTCAGTATTTTTCCACACCTGTTTAAAACCTTTGCACAGTACTGTATGCCTACTATTTCTTAACCCTTTTACCAACTTGGGTTTTTCCCGTTTGAGTTTTCGTTTTTTGTTCCCCTTCTTCCCAGAGCCATA
This sequence comes from Oophaga pumilio, assembly GCA_009801035.1. NCBI lineage: Eukaryota > Metazoa > Chordata > Amphibia > Anura > Dendrobatidae > Oophaga > Oophaga pumilio. The sequence continues at coordinate 146,183 of VIAB01002998.1, read as the reverse complement.
ACGTTCTTATTTTTCCGTCAATATGGCCATGTAAGGGCTTGTTTTTTGCGGGACGAGTTGTAGTTTTGAATGACACCATTGGTTTTACCATAAAGTGTACTGAACAACAGGAAAAAATTCAAAGTGCGATGAAATTGCAAAAAAGTGCAATTTCACAATTGCTTTTACTTGTTTACCTTGTTCACTAAATGCTAAAACTGACCTGTCATTATGATTCTCCAGGTCATTACGAGCTCGTAGATACCAAACATGAACAGGTTCTTTTTTTTTAAGTGGTGAAATAAAATCCAAAGTTTGTAAAAAACAAAACAAAACAAAAACAAAGAACTTGGCAGCGGCATTTGACATGTTAACAGCTGCGGGTAAATCACAATTCCACCCGTGGCTGTTAGGGGCACATGTCCGCTAATGAAACCAGCTGACGTGCTGGAAATGTTGCGGACTCATTGCCGGAGCCCGCATCAAACAGGGGGAGGTGACCTATGACGTATCTATACATCATAGGCCGCAAAGAGGTTAAAGAGAACCAGCTTGCACAATTTGTAATGTAAAGTAAAGACCTGGCTATAATGTTGCTGTAATACTGAGTACATTGATACTTTTGATTAATAAATCTGCTTGTTCTTTAATCAGCATTTGAAGTTTTGTGCTAATTAGATTTTGGTGACTGTGGACCGGATCTTCTCTTCCCTGTCTGAGATACCCGGACCAACCGGACTGTGAATTATAAATCACTGTTGAGATTTTACACAGAGGAGGCAGGGTATTCACAGACCGGAGGCAGGCAGAGGGGCCGGGATCACAGACAGGGAGGAGAAGACCCCCTGAACAGTCTGGCCCCCCGTGTACAAAAATATAATTGGCAGAAAACTTCAAATGGTGATTAAAGAAGAACAACAAAGCAGATTTCTTCACTAAAGGTATCAATGTAATCAGTATAACAGCGCCATTACAGCCAGGCCTTTAATTTACATTACAAATGTGACAGGTTCTCTTTAAGTAAGAAGAGTGAAACAAAAAGTGCCAGCTGCCGTCCAAAACACTATATTCAACCCCCCGTTTTACTTTGGGTTACAGCTGTAGCTACACTTGTGTCTGGAGCTCATATAAGTGACTACAATCTGTACACAGCAATGCAGAACATGGTAGGCATAATCTAATATAATAGATCATAATCATAATCTAATCTAATACATCTATGTAAAACATAAAATCCTGGATCATTTGAAATAATTTTTTCATACGAAAAAATGACATGAGTGAGTGGTGGCGTGACACGACTGTTGCCAAGTGGCTTTTCCCCCACTAGGCTTTCAATCCAGCTTTCATATGAATGTCAAAGTCATCAGCTTAAGGCAGAATTGCAACTAAACTGATGGCAGAGTAGGTGTTAGTTGGCTTAGCAAGACTATTCTTTTTCCCTATCTGTTACTGCCATAATTACAATATCTATCAGAGAAAAATAAAGGTTTCACCATGTCTGTAGATCCTGATTAAATGTTTCTCTCTGAAGCCTTTCACTACAAAGCTTGAGCCTTCACGTGTAGTCCTCTATTTATCTAATTTGCTAACAGGAAATTATCATTGTGTAAAGTTAATGGAAGCAGTGTAAATGGAAGCATGTCACATGTCCAGTAATCACCTGCTAGAACAGATACAGCAGCAATTCATTGACAAAAAAGTAGAGTAGACTTGTCTGCCTGAAAAAAACAGATTTTCACTTGCTCCGTTTTTTTTTTAACACTGAAGCCAATGGAAAACAGATGTGTTAAACAGCCATCCGTTTTCCTCCCATGTGAAAATGATCCATTTTTTGCTTACTGGAGGTGGCAAAATAAGTAAGCAAAAAGGGTAATATGAAATGAAACCTGAAGCACTTGTTCACACAATATGAATGGCTAACCTGTATCAATGTGACTTATGGAAAAGATCATGCCATTATTTAAGCCGTGGCCTTATAGGAGGATAAATGAGCTAAAGAGGTAGAAGACAAATATTTGTATTTAAAATGTAACTAGTTAAAGGGAAATAGATGTACACTATCATAAAACTTATAGATAGGTCAATGCTCAAAGGCAGTCGGGCACCCTGCTTTAGTGAAAAACCATATGACAGTTTAATAAATGATGCATCTGTATGCGTATGTAGGATACTCTTACTAGTGTCGCATCATTTATTCTGCAGCACACTGAAGAGTGTAGTAAAGGAATAAAAATATGTGACCCATATAATGTATAATCTGAGATGATGCTGAGATAAGAAAAAGCTCTTTAAAGCCTCCCATACGCATCAGATTAAAGTCAGCCCAATCCGCCGATTTTGGCAAGACTGTCCGACTATCTGATGTGGCCTCCTGACTTTCCCAAACAGCTGATGT
>VIAB01002998.1:93801-104181 GCA_009801035.1 Oophaga pumilio | reverse complement strand
AGGTGTGTCCAAACTTTTGGTCTGTACTGTATATTTTTTTTTGCCTAAAATACAAAAGGAAATGTGTCATCTTTATCTTTAGGCCTTTTAGAGATCATTTCATTTTCAACTTGGTTAACTGTTTACAATAACAGTAATTTTGTTTAGGGGTGCCCAAAATTTTTCATGTCATTGTATGTCATATTGTATAGGAATAAATGTTAGTACAGCCAAACATGAAGGTGGCACACAGTAGGTTCCCAAACCTTATAGCCAAGTATCAAATACCGGGCACACTCAGGGATTTTTGGTGCAAGAATCAAAATTGAATACATACAGTAGCCACTAGTTACAAACGTTTCGGTCGTAATAGACCTTCATCAATGTACTAGGGTTAATTTTTAGATGCTAGTGTGAGAACACAAATAGTAGCCAAAGATCAACTAAAGAGTGTAGCCCAGAGCATACCTATGACACCTCTCTGTCTTGCGGTGGATACCGCGACATAATATACTAGGCACATACCTAGTCTGGGTCACAGCATACCTGATTGCAGGTCACTGACCACCTATGCTCTGGGCTACACTTTTGCACCAAAAATCCCTGAGTGTGCCCGGTATTTGATACTTGTATGTCATATTGTGTCATGGGAAACAGTCACTGGTTTGGCTTTCTACTTCTTTAGCTAATTACAGTATTTGCATGTTGATTTCCTTCAACCGTTCTCTTCAGCAGATGCTGCTGTTTAGGTGTTTATTTCCGTGGTCAGCCTGAACGTCTCTGTGAGATGGTTGCAGTTCCATCTTTGTTACATTTTTTTATGACTTTTGCTTAAGTATTCTGACTGATAAGTAAAGCTTTGCTGATCTTCTTGTAACCTTCACTTTTTGCTTCTTTCTCAGGTCTTGTGACATTTCTCTTGCATGTGGTGCCATTGTTGACAGCATCAAATGAGAAGTTTTCTTTGTTAAATAATACACTTTTATAGTCCACTGTCTGCTGGACACCTGTTTAATGAAAAATTACACTTACCTGTGGTTGAATTCTTGCTAATTGTAACCTTATAATCTAAACTTTAGCTTTGCTCCTAATCTAAGACTTTCATTGGGGTGTACTCATTTTTGCAACATAATCTTGGATTAATTTGTTAATAAAATTACTTTTTTGGATGTGCAAAATAACAAATCTTGTTTGCAATCAATGGACCACATTTGTCTGAGTATTTTGTAGTATGGTTACTCATAGAAAATGTTGATTCTGAAAGGACACTAAAAGGTTATCTGCCAAATCTGTTGGGGTGTACTCATTTGTGCTGAACACTGTATATGTGTTATGACATACACTACTCAAGAAATAAAGGGAACATTGAAATACCACATCCTAGATATCACTGAATGAAATATTCCATTTTCCAATCTTTATTCATTACATAGTGGAATGACTTGAGAACAATAAAACATAAAAGTTATCCATGTAAATCAAAATTAATATCCCATGGAGGTCTGGATTTGGAATTATACTCAAAATCAAAGTGGATAGTCAAATTACAGGCTGATCCAACTTCAGCGAAAATGCCTCAAGACAAGGAAATGATGCTCAGTAATGTGTGTGGCTTCCACGTGCCTGTATGACCTCCTGACCTCCCTACAACGCCGGGGCATAGTCCTGATGAGGCAGCGGATATCATCCTGAGTAATCTCCTGCCAGACCTGGATTGAAGCATCAGTCAATTCCTGCACAGTCTGTGGGGCAATGTGGCGTTGGTGAATGAAACAATACTTGATATCTCAGATGTGCTCAATTGGATTCAGGTCTGAGGAAAGGGCAGGACAGTCCATATCATCAATGCCTTCTTCATGCATGAACTTCTGACACACTTCGGCCACATGAGGCCTAGCATTGTCATGCATCAGAAGGATCCCAGGAACCAGTTTACCTGCATATGGTCTCACAATGTGTCTGAGGATCTCGTCCCGTTACCTAATATCAGTTAGGCTACCTCTAGCTAGCAGATGGAGGGCTGTGTGGCCTTCCAAAGAAATGCCTCCCCGCACAATTTCTGACCCAAAGCAGTCATGCTGGAGGACGTTGCTGGCAGCAGAACATTCTCCATGGCATCTTCAGACTCTGTCACATGTGCTTAGCGTGAACCTGCTCTCATCTGTGAAGAGTACAGGGCGCCAATGTCAAATCAGCCAATCTTAGTGTTCTCTGGTAAATCCCAATCGACCTGCAGGTGGTTGGGCTGTAAGCGCAACACACATTTGTGTACGTTGGGATCTCATACCACCCTCATGGAGTCTGTTTTTGACAGTTTGAGCAGACACTTGGATGTTAGTGGCCTGCTGGAGGTCATTTTGCAGGGCTCTGGCACTGCTCCTCCTTACACAAAGGAGAAGGTAGTGGTCCTGTGGCTGGGTTGTTGCCCTCCTACGGCCCCCTCCACGTCGCCTTGTGTACTGGCATGTCTCATGGTATCTGATCCATGCTCTGGACCCATGCTACTGTACCTCTAGGGGTGAGAGCAATAATATAATGCAAAAGTCACCAAAACAGCCAAAAAGGATGAGAACAGAGGAATGGTGTGTGGTCACCATCTACAGAACCACTTCTTTATAGGAGTTGTCTTGCTAATTGCCTATCATTTCTATCTGTTGTCTGTTCCATTTGCACAACCGCAGGAGAAACTGATTCACAATCACTGTTGCGTCATAACTGGACAGGTAGATTTCACAGAAGTGCTAATGACTTGGAGTTACATTATGTTGTTTAAGTGTTCCCTTTATTTTTTTGAGCAGTGTATATTCCCATTATTATCATAGGGTGGAAAAACACAATGGACTGTGTGACAAAAAAATAAGAAAAAGGGATTGATAACAGACTGGTAACTTGGTTGTAAACATGTAAGAGGCCAAGAAGGTCAAGACATGTGTTACTTGATCTGTCTTACCTTATGACTGGAGGCCCGGGTCAGTTTTACAGAATTTTCTATCTTTTACACACAAATTATTTCATGTCTAAAGTATTTAGCTAAAACACCCACATTGCTAGCATGTGTGATCCATTTACTGTAGTACAATTTTAATTTTTTCCCACACAAATGTACAGCCAACAGGCAATGAAGTCATCCATGATTTTTTCACTTGAATTTTACACTTCAAATTACATATAGGACTATTTGGACATTATGATCCACTTTTGTATCTAATGATTTGTTCATGGTCATATACAGTATGTCTACCCATCTGACAGCTATTTCTTTTGTGTCATGTCTTTGACCAGTGTAAAGGTGTTCCAGGAATAAGCACAGATAGTGTACCCTAAGGTTAGGCTATCAATGAGTGATCAGTAGGTTCGATCACTAAGCATCAGAATGAGAATCTCTACATGCGACCCTCTACCCTGGGGCTGAATAATAACTAGGTATTTCTTATGTATACTTAATCTACCTGGTGGCCTTCATTTTCCTCCCGTGGCCTCCGTTAGATTGGCATTCCATTCCTCTTGCTTCCATTATGATTGCCAGAGTGGCGCAGAGAGTGCAGTGTTAAATCTAAACCTCCCATATCTTTCCTAACTCAAAGAACAGAAAAGGCAAAGGTAGCACGGTTTCGGATTATCATTGAACATACCGTGCCACTACAGCGACCAGCTTGGAAGCAAAAGGAATGGAATGCTGATCTAAGCAAATCAGGCAATCGGAGGCAAACTGATGGCACAAGATAGGGGAACTAAACATGAGAAATATATAGTTATTTTCCGTGACAGATTAGAGGGTCTCTAAGTTATCCTTTATCCATAGGATAGGGGATAAGGTACTGGTGGCTAGGAATACCAGCAATGCTGAGATCCGGGCACTTGAGTCTGTGGACTGGTCTCTCTAGAGCGCCATCTTGAACAGAGCAGAGATATGAATACTTGAAGTCTGTTTCATTCATTGTCTAGGCAAGCCCTCAGCTATTTTAGGCAGTACATAGAGAATGAATAAAGCAGACGTCGAGCATGTGCACATCCACTCCATTAAATATGGGGCTCTACAGAGACCGATTCCTGTGATCAACAGCCTGATTTCATAATAACAGAGAGTCCCAGCAGTAAGACCCAAGTGAGAAGCGAACTATTGCCTATCCTGTGGATGGGAGTATATTGAAGAGAACCTGTCATGTCCAAAAACGTTATTTACTTGCAGATATGGGGTTAATCTGTAGGTTAATAGTGTTGAAATCCTTACTGGACCAGCAGCTACAGGGAGAAAATTAACTTACATTCTCCCTGTAGCTGCTTGCTTCCAGTCACCACTCACTACACAGTGAGCGCAGCTGTAATCACTCCCTCTGACTTTGACTGACAACCACACACTCACGTTGCAAAGCAGGCTGTCAATCAACGTGATGGGGAGTGATTACAGTTGTGCTCACTGTATAGTATAGGTAAATATTAATATTTAATTTATTAATATTAATATTTTGGGAGTAAAACTTTAAAAATAAACCGATTTGAAAGAAAGATGTGATTTTGATATACAGGATTTTTCGCTATAAAAAAGATAATGCTACTAAAGAAGTCTTACTGCTTCAAAGGACACAGAATTCTCACACGACCCATGCATCAGGTCCATTAGCCGTCTAGAGAACTGAAACTTATTAAAATACCAAGGGAAACACAACAAGAATACACTTACTAATTGAGGTTCATGAAAAACAATGCTGGCACCCGGCTAAGCCCCTGATGGTAACGTTGCATCCACGTGCAGTGTTGGGTACGTCACAAGGCGACACAGGAGCACAATTGTTATTAACATCAATTTCATTGTGTGCTATATCATGTAAATCCCACATCTATTGTCAGAATATTTGCTAACTTAGTGTGTTTAAAGGATCACATTTGACCAAAAGCCATCTACGACAGTATAAAAAAGCCAGAAATTCTGACCATTCTGTACATAGGATTATTACAAAGAATCATTCCCGTCACTCTTCATGTTAGAATATTGGTAACCTCTCATTAGATGGCCAGTCATCATGTTTGTTATCTCTGTAGAGAACAAGGCTGGGCAGATGTTCCCATACATGTGCAGAATGGAAATGTACTTACCATTGGCTGCAGCTGTGTACCCGGGAACATGAACTGCATTTGCTGGGCAAGCATGGCGGCTGCTGTTTTCTGTTGGATGAGATTGTTCCTGCCATTAATTTCTAGCTGGGTTTTTAGGTGTGTTGGCGGATGAAGATATTTGCAGTTCTCCCTTGAGCAACGTCCCTGAAAAATGGGGAAATGTGATATTTTCAAGCCATATAATGGAATAAAAGAATTTCTAAGCTCTATGCGTCAGTTTATCAACTATGTGGAGTTTGTGTAGAATTGCACAATTAGGCTCATGTTAACATGCTATACTGAGATACCATTTTGCTTAGAAAAGAACAGAGATTAGGCACAGGATACTATAATGTATTTATAATATATATATATAACGTATAGTCATTAGATGTTGTATCTCATGGTAAAAAAAGACTTCACCTGATCCAATACTATACATGTAAAACCAAGAAGAAGCTCCTGGGCCCAAATCAAGATCTATACACATTAGAGGCACAAGTATTATAAATGGCATATGGTAGCTACAGGGGCTTTTGGGCCAATCAGACAACATGGTCTGGGTGCAAAGGCTACTTCTGTACCCACTATAGTTACACATCTACCCAACAAAATAATCAGTAATTTGTGAATTATTTTGATTATTCTGAGTGCAGAGTCTGCCTTAATGCTGTCTTTGAATGAAGCTCAATGATATGCTTTCAGTAATAAATCTGGTACTGCGGTCTTCCTGGATCCAGGATAAGAGTCTATTTCCAGAGTGTTGAGATAGAAGTAGGAAGCCAAGACCAGTGAGCACCAAGTAAACACTAGACTCAGACACGCAGAGGATCGAGGAAGACGAGTATCACTTCTTTTGTTATTTTACAGCAGTATGAGGAATTTAACAAAAATAAATCCCTGGAAAATCTCTTAAGACACTTCTTCTTAGATCTAGGGATAAAAATACAATGCTGTTAAAGGTCTGGAGTGCCAGACGTCTGTAGTGTTAAACTTCCAGTTCCTTCCATTGTACATCATAATGTTTTCTCGATTTTGTTCAGGGTAACATTAGACATGAAGTCACAGACTGGACCATATGATACCATTAAAGCATTAAGGGTTAACATGTTGGGATAAATGAATCATTTGAAATGAATATGTTTGGTGTGTTTGATTTTCCTTTGTGGAAAGAATAGTAAATGGGGAAACGTTCACAACTGTTAATGCTGGTGCCATCTCAGGCATCTTTTTCATGGCAGGTTCTCCAATACTTTTCCATACTGCTGTTGGATGAAAGGCCCTGTTTATATGCCAAAACTAGGTGCTGAACAACACAGCATCCTGACAGATGGCAGCCTCGGCTTTATTTCAGTATCTTAACAGATCTTCATGTATCAGATAGCTAAGCTTCTCATGGACAGTCTGGTCTACTTTATCCTTCTGAGCAAATATCTTCTGAGTCAGCTTTGTGTCTGTTCTGGCTGTAAGGAAGACATCTCATATTTCTCCAAAAGAAAAATATATTGATTTCAAGAAAGAAAAACAAATCTGTATCAGAATTAATCTATATTTGAAACAAATACACTTGCCTACGTTGTCTAACCTGAAATTTGAAATTGAAAAACTCTTGACATACTTTTTTTGCAACTCTATTTAAAGATTGAACGGAGAAGTGCCCAAAGAGAGGGTTGGTAAGGAATCTTTCCACAAGCATCCTTGAAGGTGCTCACAACTCTTCAGTGCTGGTTGTTGTCCTAAGGAAAGCAGGAGAAACCTGGACCAGTGACACACAGAAATCTGGTCTGTCCCGTGATGATATGGTGGTGACTGAGAGGAACCCTTCGACTAGTCAACTACTGCAAAGAGGACTGCTGAGGTCAATGCATGGACATCCACTGATTTCATTGCTCCACTTTACCAGCAACTTTGGTGCAGTGGAGCTGATAACTCAATTTGGTAAGCGACTGCTCAACCAACATGAGGATGTTCCAAGTGGGACCACCTCAATAATTTTAATGATGGTTAAATCTCTCCAGATATATAAAAACATGCAATTGTCGTGTTTTATAAGTATAATTCACATTCTCCAAGCTCCAGACAGTTTCTAATACAGACACCAAGTACACAGATGATCGAGCGATTAAGAAATGACCGTAGATATGTGAAATCTATTTTTGTGCCAGCCAGTCGTTGAAATCATTACATTCCAGAAGGACTGACCTCGGGGTTATTTAAATCTATGACTCACATACACTCAACATTCACAATGTAAGGGAAGAATTTGACAGAATCTTAGAACTAACTGTGAAAAATGTTGGGAAAAATCACAATATTATTTTGATGTACGGTATATTATGTATTTATTTTAAAAAAGCAGTAAGATAATGTATTTCAAATAATATAGAGGCTTTACCAGTCATGTGAGATGAAACATCACGTACTAAGACCCACATGGAAGTATAGTTTTGTTTTTTAATTATTGAGGAAATTGCACTAATTATCGTGAGATTTGTCAGTTAAAAATAAAAGGGCAATATTATACTGTATTTAAATTGTTATTCTATAATTTCATAGCACTTTTTTATTCACTGCTGCCCTTTTTATATTTTACAATTTTTTCATTTTATGTTATTTTTAGGGATTTACTTTTTTTGTGAAGGCTCACTACATTTTATTTAAAAAAACATTATAATCCCCTCATTCTAGGCCCTGTTTAAGGCCCATTGGGTACCGGGCTTTTAGTATTTGTCCAGCTTTGCTTTGAGTGCAGGCATATACGGTAATGCCAAAATAAATGCAATGTTAGCCAAAGCCAGGCTGGATTATGGGCAAGTCACTTGGTGCACATGCTCCTGATCCTCTGCCACCTCGAGGATATATGATGCACCCAGTTTCTAACAGGGACGTAATTATAGCAAGAACAAGGGTTGCTGTCACACCAGGGCCTTGGAGTCTATGGCCATGTTCACAAAGCAAAAGCTATACGGTTTCAGAAATCTCATGCACACACCTTGTTTTTTTTTTTCTCTGACTAAATTGGAAAACTGCTGCATTTCTGAAAACTGCAGCATGCCACTTCCAGCGTTGTTTTCACCCCTAGAAAGCAATAAGTGCAAAATATGCAGCAAAAATACAAATACCAAGTTTAAAGTGAAAAAAAGCAGGTAAATCAGGATGTGAAACCCATTTATTTTGATGATTTTACCAAGTTCATAATATCTTGACCAACTCAAGGGCCGACTAAAGTGTGAAAGTAAACAGTGTCCCACAAACTCAATGCTCTGCCAATGTCTCAGGTAAACTATTCCTGACCAGTTCACCTCCCCCTGCTGTTACATTTGTAATCATGTATTTTTCATGAACTCATGTTAACTTTTTTGTTCCGAACAGTCATTATACTTTCAGACATAAAAATCTTTTTCCACTAAATAATTTGATCAAATTGCTTTTTTCTAAAAAAAAAAAAAATGGTTTTATGGTTTGACATATGTCTTGTATTGGTGACCTGTGTTCATGCTTCTGTGGTTGAAGCAAAGCTGAACTTTGCGATCCTGAAAACCGCAGCAAAATCTGCATTTTGTAAACAGCATCTTTACAGCCAAGAGAGCAGCTTTTGCATGCAGAAAAAACGCAGCAAAAATGCAATGTGTGAACATAGCTCAAGGGGCCAAAATGGTCCCTTTGGCCCATCTGAAAAGACCAATTCTATTCTAAACTAGTTGGAGGCCCTGCTGAAAGTTATACATTTAGGCACAGGAGTTTAAAGTTACGCCATTGCCTTCTACCCTGCATACTCAGACCTGCTTTTCTAGATTAGTTGTTCAAATTATAACTAAACAGGAAGAAACAATGATCGATCTGGCTAGTGGTAAGGAACCTATACTGGTCACACTATTTAACTTGTAGGTGTAGGCTAATTTTAGGAAGAAATATGATCACCAACCCTAATCACTAGCTGAATTAGAACCACAACAGTAACCATGGTCCTGCCTGCAGCTGGGGAACCTCTCACATACAAGATGTCACTTCCCACAATAAACTCGCTTTGTGATTTTAAGTCTGCTGCATCCTAATCAGGGCAGTGAAGTCGGTAAGCCAAACCTCCGACAACTCAATTTCCCAGACTCACGACTCCACAGCCCTGCCTCACTACTGAGCATGTGCATAAAGTGCAGCACAGATTCATCTCACCTAAAAGCCGAGATCAGGAACAGAACAGACATTTATAGGACATCTCATAACTTTCCCAAATTCTCATGGAAACATTTACATCACATCCTGCACTGAACTACTGCACCCAATTTATTATATAAATTGGAATTCAACTGACACTGGAATGGAATGGCTGTCAGACATCTAGAGAAGCTGATTTTTATAAAACTGTGCAGTGATCTCTTAATTTTTGCCAGAGCTGTATTTTAGGAGTCGGTCCATTTTCTACCGACTCCTAATGTTACATTATATCACTTTGCTGTTTTCAACCTCTTTAATATCCTTCCAAACCCGTATGTGAAAATAACCGAAAAAAATGGACACAAGAGCATATCAAGGAATATATAAATTATTTATTATAATTTCATTTTAAAAAAAAACACAAATAGAGTAAGAAGAAGCAAACCGCAAAACACGCGTTGGGGGTCTGCCTTTTCCACATCTTGCAGCAGGTTGGTCACTGGGTTGTCAACTATTTGCATTTTGCCTTATTGGTTTCCCTAAAAACTAGGGGGATCCATATTCAGATTCTCTACTATATCTATTAGCTGTCATTACTTTATTAATCATGTATTTATACATTTTTTCTACTGTTGGAGTTAATTAATCATTATCAGGTCTTTTTTGACCATATTTCATAGGTTATTTACATCTAGCAGTATTTTCTATGTATATTTTCTGTGGTTGTCATTATCCGTTTCTTGACTAAATGCTAAATTTACTAGTTCTTTACTCATTACACAGGCACTTTATATTGCCCCACTGACTCTATGCATATATGGTGTACATGTTTATATACAAGTTCTTTGTATACAGAATATCTTTTCATGACAGCTTCCCTTTTGTGTGACAAATACCGGTATATATTTTTGCCCTCTCTGTAGTTTTTCTCCACTATGGTTATCTATATACTTGCGTTTCCCATACAAGTGTGATTCTGCTCGGACGTGGCACTACTGTGTTGCTCTGCGCTTTTCATTTTCTTTTACTTGCATTTTACTCTTTTTGTGCTTTTTTAATGAAATTATGATAACAAAATCATTAATATATTCCTTAATATGCTCGTGTCCATTTCTTCTATTTGGTTATTTTAAATATTATGGATGAGCTTTT